>CAUYRT010073914.1:0-31529 GCA_963574885.1 Lepilemur ruficaudatus | reverse complement strand
GCCACCATGCCCAGCTAATTTTTTCTATATATGTATTTACTTTAGTTGGCCAATTAATTTCTATTTTTAGTAGAGACGGGGTCTCGCTCTTGCTCAGGCTGGTTTCGAACTTCTGACCTTGAGCGATCCGCCCGCCTCGGCCTCCCAGAGTGCTAGGATTACAGGCGTGAGCCACCACGCCCAGCCCTCTCCTCACCGTTTTATGAATAATTTTATAAATAAGTGGGGAATCTGAGTCTCAGAGGCCACAGTCACATAGCCGGTTACTTGCAAGTCTGGATCCAGGCACTCTGACTCCCCACCCGGGTCAGCATGGCTCCCTTCCTCCACAGCATCCAGCGCTGGCTGCCATCCTGGGCCCACCCTCTGCCATTCCTCTTCTGATGAGCCTCTGTTCTGGATCAACATGGTGTTGATGTGCCAGCTGTCAGGGGTCCAGCACTTGGATGGCTTCTGATGAGGGCCCCAAAGGCATGGATGAGATTTCCGTGATGCAAGCTGGCTCATGGCCGCACCATCTTTACACCAGCCAAGACCATTTAACCACCCCACACCCTCGGTGGTGAGAGGTGAGGGAGAAGGCAGTGTCAAGTGACTGGAGGCCTCTTTGACCCCAGTTTGGCTGATGTCCCCTCCAGGACTGCGAATGTCCTGGAGGCCGAGGGTTTGCCATCCCTGAACCTCTCGCATCAAGCACACCTGAGGAGGAATCCTGTTTGAGCACGTGCTCCAGTTGTGATCAGCACCAAGGTCAAAAGCTTCCTCCCACTTTCTTTTCCACAGTGTGTCCCCCTTGCAGCCAGCAGGAGGCACAGATTCTCCCCTGTTGCAGCCCAAATGTCTGCAGAGGACTCCCTGCCCCTCGGGATCCGGAGACGTCTGAGATAACTCTGGCCTCCAGGTCTGAGCATCTGGATTTCTGTGATTTCTAAGGGACTTAACATTTTTTTTAAAAATTTCAGCATATTATGGGGGTACAAATGTTTAGGTCATGTGTGTTGCCTTTCCTCCCTTCCACCCCATCCCACCCCCCGGAGTCAAGGGACTTAACATTTTTGCAGCCACTGCTGACTCCGGAATTCTGCTACCTCATTTTAAGCAACAATGTTGTCTCATCCCTGCACTGCATCGGCTGAGACATGGAGCTCAGTTCCCTCCTCCGGTCCCACACACAGCAAAATTCAGATGAGCTAGTGCGTGTGCATGCCTGTGTGCGTCTCAGTGATGTGGGAGGGAATGGCAGACGCTGCAGCAACACAGGCTCGCATCCCATCCGTAGATGTTCTTAGGTACTGTTGAGTAACCGCCACGCACCTTGCACTCCACGTGGTCCCTGCCTCCCTTTCTTGGGGCAAACCAAATCCACTTATGTTCTCAGGTACAGCATCACTGTAGCTATTCTTTTTCTTAGTTTGATTCCTGCCAACACCCTTTTCATGATTTCACCTTTTACCATGGGTGGCCCATTAAAGGCATTTTCCCCTTCTAAAGGGGGACTCTGGTGCCATCTCTTAAGGTGATACGTTTTTCATTCCCACTACACAAGTCGGGCATCACGACAGCCACATTCACTGCTCCCTGTTGGGGGCACGCCTTATGGAAGGCAACATGTTTGAGTCAGAGCCTGCTCAAACCCTGACTGAGGTAACTTAAAGCTTGTGTGACCTAGGGACAGTCACTTCGTCTTGCCAAACCTTAGTTTTGTCACCTGTCAATATAATAAATACAAGCTTGAACGTGTAGCACTTAGCCACATGCCTGGCATTCCGCAGGTCCCTTTCCTCTTGCTTCCCCCAGCTGTGAGCAATCACAGGCAGCGCCTTCCTGTGACCATGGCTCGGTGCCAAGGGATAAAAGCCGGCAGACAGCAGCTTTACAGCCGGGAAAGAGATGCTGGGGGCAGGGCTGGCGGCGGCTCAAGTGTGCTGAGGTTCAGGCTTAATGACTGGAAAGTCCCCTCCATCCTTGGGATTCTGTGATGCTATAGTGCAAGATACAGCGGATGTATTTGGCTTAGAAAAATCCTGGAGGAAAGGCTGCCTTGGACAAATGGGAGGCTGGAAAGCTGACAAGCAGTCTGACCTTGGATGATTTAGCACCTGGGTTTTTTGGCTCTTCTCGTATTAGGTTTGCTGGCTTTGCATCAAATGGAAGGAGGAGTGCCTGGGACTTGAATTAAACCTGTCAAACAGAGGGTGAGGGGAGTGCAGAAGGCTGGGGGGGAGGGGGACTGCGTGGGGAACTCTGGAAGTCCGACGGCACCATCTGGACTTGGCAGGGATGACAGCCCTGAGAGAGACGGAACTAACCAATAAAGCAGCCAAAATTCTGCTGTCCTGGGCCTGTCCTGAGTGGGACTCCCAGAACACTGATGTCCTACAGGGGGAGAGCTGAGCCCTAAATTACTCTCCAGAGCTAATAAAGGTCTTTGTGGAGGCAGGACTACACAGGTGCCTGGTTGGTTTCACCCTACCTCGAGCTCCAGTGGTGTGCTAGAGCCAGCATGTACCAGCCCATGAGAACAGATTGTTAAATTTTCAGAAATTTTGTGAGCTGGTTGTTAAATACAGCCACCATGATCATTATAGATTAAATTATATAAACCCACAATTAAATAAAGTATATCAAAAACAGGTAAAAAAAATATGCAAAACTCATAACTCGCTAATTATTTTACTATTATCTATGTTTTTGAGGCTACTGCTATCTATTGTGTTTGTATGCTGGAATTATTATATAGTGGTGTGCATTCCTTCCCAAATCCACCATGCAGTGACATTACATTCGAAGGCTGGAATCAGCCATGGTAGGAGTATACACAGAGTATACACGGAGAAGGGCGAACACTCCATGTCAAGCACCAAGGTGCCAAGGTGGTGGTTAACCATTTATCAGCACACCACTGCCACTGGGTGATAGACAGAAGGAATTGATACACATAAGCATTGAAACATCTCCGTTCCAGGGAGGTAGTATTTGTGATATATTTCTCAGAAGCAAGTACCCTAGTATAGCATGCACAACTGACTTGGAGTAAAAGAAAAACACTTGAAAACACTGCTTCTCTGCTTGTTTTATCTTGCCTTTGTGTTTTTCACATGTGAGAAATCTGTTTACTTTGCCCCTAAACTGATGGAGTGATTTGTGAGGTTCATTCTCACCTGTGGGCAGTAGTTCAGCTGAGTTCCCTCCAGGAAAGTGAATTGTAGTTTTTCCTGCCTAACTGGCAAAATGAAAATGTGCTGAAAAGAATATATCTTAACTAGGCACCGAAATAGCTCATTTCCAAGTGGTTTATACAGCAATAACAATGTTAACTTCTCCAACAGAGAGGAAAACATTTATAAATGATTGTTTTGCTCTTTTCGCTTTTTATTAAAATTATTACTGTGGAACAGAATGCTCTGTTTGCCTTTGTCCCCAAAACTCTGTGCCTTTGGTTGTTCTTTTAAAGTAAGAATCACATGCTGAATCTACATTTTATTATTTTCATATCATAAAATGAGGAAAAGACTTCATAGAAACATCCCCCCTATTCACTTGCACACCAGCTGCATTCTGAAAAACCATAATTTTCCTTTCAAACGCAGAGTGCTGTCTGAATTGTAATATTGCCAACTCTCAACTGTCAAAATGATGGAGGAAAATACTAATGCAGATGGCGTGAGCTTGTCACGGGCCTGCTCAGCGTGCTCTCCTGGGCTGACATTTGAATCGGGATTCAAATAGCAAGTGAGAGCTGAAAGCTGTTAAAAATGGCTGTGTGGTGCAGTAAGGGGTCCCAGGGGATTGGAAGAATCTGTGTTTCCACCCGAAGAACGCTGGAGGCCGGGCGAGGCCCTCAGGACTTGTGTTTGCCTGACATTTCAAGAGGCTTCCTGGGAGAAACAGTGGTAAGACCTTGGGGAACTAACTCATGATCAGCACAAGGCCCAATACCCTGGAACCAAGGCTGTTTCCCAACTTGTGAGGTGAGTGAGCCCAGCCTGAGGTGAGAGGGTCACAGGTATGATGCTTGATGGCTGCAGCCAGGGACAATTTGGGGTATGACGCTAAGTCGTACCATTCATACTGTCCTTCAACCCGAACACTGGCAATGGGACTGTACTTCCTTCTTATTCTTTCATATGAAAATCTCCAAACTACACAAAAGTAGAGAGAAAAGTTTGGTAAACTCCCCAGAAAAAGGACATTTCCTTATGCCTTTACCATATGTAACAAAATTAGCAATAATCCCTTCATACCATCTAATTGCCACTCCATGTTCAAATTCCCTCCGCTGTCTCAAAAAGAACTGCATATAGCTGCATTGCAGGCCAGCATATTTGGGGGCGGGGGGCAGGGCAAGAAGTACTTTAAAGAGGGTGGTAGGTGGCCAGGTGGTGGCTCACTCCTGTAATCCTAGCACTCTGGGAGGCCGAGGTGGGCGGATTGTTTGAGCTCAGAAGTTCGAGACCAGCCTGAGCAAGAGCGAGACCCTGTCTCTACTAAAAATAGAAAGAAATTAATTGGACAACTAAAAATATATAGAAAAAATTAGCCGAGCATGGTGGCGCATGCCTGTAGTCCCAGCTACTTGGGAGGCTGAGGCAGGAGGATCGCTTGAGCCCAGGAGTTTGAGGTTGGTATGAGCTAGGCTGACGCCACGACACTCACTCTAGCCCGGGCAACAGAGTGGGACTCTGTCTCAAAAAAAAAAAAAAAAAAAGAGGGTGGTAATTTCTTCCCCGCCATCTTGACCATGGCTTTGGCAGAAACCGTGCTGACAGGCACCAGTGTGTTCTCTAGGCTGACGACAGACATTTTCCCAAGTTGTTGGATCTTGGGATTTCCTGTTCTCAAAGAATAAGCCTAGGAAATGTCCCCTTCTATTTCCCAGTGTCCCGTGGTCTTTCTTTGGGTCTCTCCCAGGTTCATGCTGCTGGCACCCACCTGCTAGCTGCTTCTTTCACTGCAGGGATTTCCTAACTCAGGGAAGAGAATTCTCTCAAAGATAACTGCTCTTCCACCAGCTTAGGTTTACCGTACTCAGTGAATCACAGCTTCCAGAGGGCCTTAGCATCTTCTCTTTTGTTGTCTTTTTTTTAGAGACAAGGTCTCGCTCTGTCACCCAGGCTGGGGTGCAGTGGTGCGATCACAGCTCACTGCAACCTTGAACTCCTGGCCTCAAGCAATCCTCCCTTCTCAACCTCCTGAGGCGCTGGGATTACAGGTGTGAGTCACCATGCCAGGCCAACATCTTTTTAAAAAATTTTCTGGGGGCCCGCGGCCAGCCGGCGGCTCCAGCTTCCGCTGGGGAGATCGGGGCCCAGGGAGCCCTCGGGCACGGGCTGAGGGGGTCCTGCTGCAGGAGGCCCCCAGGCCTCTGCTCAGCGGCCACCTGCTCCCGAGCCACGTGAGGACTGTGGGCTGCTCGGTCCTTCCACAGGGAAGTGTCCAGCAGAGTAGGAGGACCCTGTCCCCACCACAAGCCTCTGTCCACGTGTCCCGCCGGCCCCGCCGCGTCCCCGTGTGCGCACGCAGGTGCTGTTCTCAGTGCCGGGCGTCTGTCAGCGTCACGTGGCACAGGTGGCTCTGGTCCTGTCACCAGGGACCCCGTGGCCTCCCTCCCACCAGTTCTCATAAGTCAGAGAACATTTGAGTAGCAGCACTTGTGTTGCAGCTAAAGGCACTCCTCTGACTAAAGAGATGCAGCCCCTGAATGCACTGCCTGCTCAGGCATTTTCTTTTGCTATACAGGACATTATTAAGACAATTGGTGAAATCTGATACGGTCTGTACTGCATTGTCTGATAGTGTCATATTATGTTAATTTCCTGATTTTGGTGATTTTACTGATGAGAATACTTAAGAAAGAGTCTTTGGTTTTAGAAAATACACATTCGATATTGAGGGATAAAAAGATATCCTGTGTGCAATTTACTTTCAAATGGCTCAGAAAATAATGGGTATTATAGAGAGAAAATAATAAAGCAAATGTGGTAACATGTTAACATTTGGGGAACCTGAGTGAAAGGAATTATGGGAATTCTTTGTGTGAGTAGTCTGAGTAAGTATGAAATTTTGTCAGCCTCCTGTGCTGGGCTGCCTCTTCTCCATGAAATGTTCAGTCTCCTCTGGCATTTCCTTAAGGCTCTCTTCCCTTCCTTATCTATATTTCATCTCTACGTGATCTCTATTTCCATGGTATTAATTACCATCTACATGATACTCTCACATTTCTCTCTGAACCCAGGCTTCTCTTCTTAATGTCAGATTGCATATCCAGTTGCCTACCTTTCATCTCGCTTCGAATGTCTCAGTAAGTTTCTCAAGCTCACCATGCTCCAAACCGAATTCACGCTCTTATCTCTCCCCGACAAACCTGCCCCGCTCCCAGGGCCTCCTCAATTGAGTGCACAATGCCGACCACTTGCCCAAACCAGAAAAAAATATAACCCTAAATTCCAGGAGTCGTTTGCGGCTGCTTTCCTCCTCAACCCCTACATCCAATTTTGTTTCCCATGATAAAACTTGACTTATGAAATATAAATCATCTTTTTTCATTGAAAAGACAATTTTTTTGCCATGTTCATTAAAATGTTTTGGGAGAGCTACAATCCTGACAAAGGTTTGCAAGCAAGGGACAATGTTTATAATATATAATCCTGGTTTTACATCCTGGTCTCAATAGTAATCTTATTCATATGCTTTTAAACCCTGCTGCTGCTTATTTAAATATTTATTAGCTATTGAAACTGAATGTTTGTGTATGCATAGATATGGAATAAAATATTTATCTCCCTCACATTGCCATCGATCTTGATGAGTATTAGGAAAGACATACTTTTTCTGTCAAGTGAAAGGATGGCATGGTTCTGTCATCCAAGTAATGCTTCACTGTCTTTTCTGAAGCATTTTCTTTCTCAAATGTTTGTTTCATGTGACTTATTGTGCTGGAGAGATGCTGTACTTCATAGAGTCATTGCGAATACAGAGACATCTCATTTGCACAATGTGTATCTATAGTGGGATATGGTGAGACCTCCTGGTGGTAGAGAAGTTTGCTTCTAATCTTGGTCATCCCATGGCATAGCACAGGACTCTAGTGTGCAATGATAAACTGTTATGTAGGGAGAACGCAGAGCAACTACTCAAAGTGAATTTTTTAAAAATAAAAGCTCATAGACAATATGATATAATTTGCAACAGTACATATATACTTGCTGGTAGAAAAATTTAATCAGGTCTTTCAGGGATAATCTTTCAACCCCACCCCTGCAAATTCTGGTGAAGATGCTTAGGAAAGATGCAATCACCTGGTGGGAAGGTAAAGACACCCTGTGGGGGACCCACGGCATCACCAGAACTCCTGGTTCTCTTCAACTTGCTTATACCCTTTGGGGACAAGTAAACAACATTTTGCAGAGCTCTTTAGAACTGAGATTACTTCTGCATCAGTATATCATATGTGAAAATGAAATACATTTTCCTTGAAGAGTCAAAAAAATGAGGACAAAAATCCCATTTTCAGATTAAAGAAAGAAAATCCGATAATGTACCATTAGTAGACCCCCATTGTAGGAAATACTAAAATATTTATTAGAAATTTGAGCCCAGATGGAAGATGTGAAAAGCAAGAAGGAATATGATGACTTTATAATAAGAATTATGACTTAACGAGTTTAAGATAGATCTGAAATAAATCACAGTAATAATACATAAGTTTGGGGGAAGTAAATGCAGTTAAAACATTCTAAAGACCTTGTATTGTCCAGGATGAGGGTTTTGTGAATAACTTTAAAGTTTGTTAAGTTAGGAATGAGTGCTTGAATTTCTAGGGCAATCATTAACAGAATAGAAACACGAGATATAACCTACAAACTAGCAAAGGGTGGGAGAAATGGAGGAACAAAAAATATTTAATCAATCCAAAAGAAATAAAGGAAAAAAATACAACATGTAGAATAAATAGAAGGCACAAAATGAGATCATAGAGTAACCCAGATAATTTTTAAGAACCAAATAATTTAGTGTGTAAACAAAATGTAAATGGACTAAATGATTCTTTAAGAATTACAGATATAAAAATAATTATATTATTTTACAAGAGATGCATCTAAAACATAAGGATGGAGATTGAAAGTAAAAGCTTACAAGAAGAACTATCAAAGATTATAGTCAGGGTTAAGTCAGGAAAACAGAAACCTCTCTAGGCATTCTGAATAAAGAGATTTATTTAATATAGGGAACTAAAGGCTTACACAATCTTTGAAATAGCTGGAAGATAAAGATCAGGAAGCAAAGAGCAGCAAGCTGCTTTCTCAGGAAATCTACTTTCAAGAAAACAACAGTGGATGACTCTCAAGAAGTTTAATGATTGCTCCTTATGTAGCTTCCAAATCTGGTGCAGTTGGCCCTTATTGGCAGAATTTTATCCAGAATCATACAAGGAGAGTGATACTGGGAACTATAGTTTTAAGATTCCCCTTCAAAGCAGAGGTAAAGGATGAAGGGAATGATGATGATGCCTAGTTGATAAAAAGAATCCAGCCCCAAAGGAAATGGGGGTAGCTATATTAATATGAGACCAAAATAGACACTGAGGTCAAAAGCACTACTAGAGATAAAGAGAATCCCTTCATAATACAAAAAAGAATCCATTTACCAGGAAAATATAATATTTAAATTTGTATATGCCTAATAATAAAACCTCAAAATATATAAAGCAAAAACTTTAAGGACTTTAGGGAGAAATAGATAAATTTACAATGATATTAGATGGATTTTATGTATCTCTTTTAGAAATAAATAAAAACTTGGCAAAGATATATAAGAATTGAAAATTTTACAAACAAAGTTGCCTTAATGGGCACATATAGAACACTGCTCTCAATAACTCCAGTCTTTTTCTAGCACACACAGAACATTTACAAATATTAACCACATCTTGGGCCATAAAGCAAATCTTAACCAATTTCTAAAAATCAAAATTGTACCCAGCACATTCTATGACCTCAATAAAATTAAGCTAGAAATCAACAACAGAGAAGTAAAGTCAGCTTATTTTAGAAATTAAGAATCATACTTCCCAATGACTCATGAGTCATAAAAAATTAAGAAATATTTAGAACAAAAATAAAATACCACATCTCAAAATATATGGGATCAGCTAATGCAGCATATAGAGGAAAAATTATAGCCTTCAATGTACATGTTAGAAAAGAAGAAAAACTTAATTTACTAGACATGAAACAACCATAAAATTATGGCCTACAACCAAGAAGAAAATCAGTCAATAGAAATAATAAGACAATTTAAACAATAACTTTATAAACATATTCAATGCAGAAAGATTAATGAATAGGAATTCAGAGATGGGGAGAACAGAGAATAGATGGGGGGTGAAGAGAAAAGGGCCAATGAATTTGGTAAAAAAAAAAAAAAACAGAGTTAGAGTTTAATGAAATGGACTTCTAATGATATTTTTATAATAGAGAAGTTCTAGTATTTTCTTTTATATTATCTGCTGAAGAGTTGTTGATTCTCTACCTTACCTCTCCAATCTTCATTAAGAGTCTATTTGAAAGAGCTGGCTCATACTTGGGGTTAGGGGCGAGAATCAAGAAGAAGGGCCCATGTCCCTAAAAAGAAGAAATAGCTACACAATGCAGACTGGAGAGTAAGAATTCAACTGAAGATGAAAACTGGATCAAGAGATGGCTCAAAGACAAGTCAGCCCCTGGGACTTCATGGGCATCTTGGAGAAGCATAAGAATGACCACAGGTATGGAATGGGGGTTCCAGCTGATTTTACCTTGAGGGGCAGGGTGACCCATCTGACATACTTTTATTACACGTGTCTGAATGAATTAACTTACAACAAGGAACATAAAACTCTCTGACAGGTTCTTGAGCTGCATTTCCTCTCCCTGGATGCAGATCTACCCAGGAAGCAAAGTGCAGCTTGGCAAGTCTGGAGAGGAACTAAGGGAGAAAAAAAGGATCTTCTCAATTACCTGAGTCATCAAGATGGGACAAGCTGATACAGCTGTGGCCACATCTGGGCCATCTACAATAATGAATGAGGCTCTGGGGAGATCAAGGCCACAGAGCAATTACGTGAGAGAGCAGGAGTCTGAACTCAGGCATGTCTGAGTCCAAGGCCTTCACTCTGCCCTCTGCATCACAGGGGGCCTTTCAGAGCGCCTCTCCCCTAGACAGTACGGATGGCTCACATCTGCTTCAGATTATTGCCTGAGATAAGAACGACACCAACCTGGAATGTTGTCTCAGCCGGTCCATACTGAAACTCCTTGAAAGGCAGGCCCAGGGTGTTTTCTGGCATATGAAGACCTCGTGTATGAATTACGTCTGCATTTTGCTATTTGTTTTCTGTATGTCTCATGTCCCGTTTGTTCCTCTGTTCTTCCTTTGCTGCCGCCTTTTGCTTTAAAGGATATTTTCTAGTATACCGTTTTAATCCCTTTGATGATTTTTAACTATTTTTTATTTTCTTAGTGATTGCTCTAGGAATTACAATGGATATTTTTATCACATTCTACCTCAGATTAATGCTAATTTAATTCCATTATAGTATTAAGAACAGAGAAATTCGGCTCCAAGATAGCTCTATTCCCTACTCCCTCCCTTGGCAAAGAGCTGTGAAACACACATTGTCATTGGGAGACTTCTGGGAACTACGACAAACTATTTGTAGTCTAATTACAATGATCATATTAGTGATCTGACTACACATTACTCAGTCATACAAAGTAACGATAAAGCAAGGACAAAGGTCATGATAAGGAACAGTTTTACTGATTTCTGTGCCTAAAGCTCTATATTCCTTCACGCGTGCTGTGTAAGAACAAGATCGCAGCTATGTGTGCAATCCCAGGGGAAAAGGGTGAAAACTTCAGCAAGCCAGAGTACCTCAAAGCAGTTGTGCAAGGCTGCTATATTAGACACTTAATATCCCCTGATGCAGAGCTCAAGGGTCACTAAGTAATGGGATGATCTTCAGCTGCGATGAGACGTAATAACTCTTGAATGGCGTTTTGCTCATGGACGTCAAGCAGTTGTTCCTCGGCGAGATTGAGGGCTCTCATGGCATATTCCTGTGCCTGAAACAGAATTGCAGTGACAAAAGGAAGTTGTCGTAGGAAAGCATAACACTGGGAAGCCCCATCTGTGCTCAACTCCAGAAGCACGGGAGAGAACTCATCACCTTCTCACACCAGCCACTGAGCTCTTGTTGATAAACCTGTGGACACACGCTGGGCCCTTACAGCTAGCCACCATGTGCTGGATGAAGCAGGGGCACTAGAAAAACCCACCTGATCTGACAAACTAGGTACACTCTCTTAGCAAAGTGAGATCTTTGTAGGATCTTAATCAGGGCCCTATGGGCCAACATCAGGAGGCACAGAGGAGACAGGTAATACAGGTAAATTACCATCCCAGGGCAGTCCTGGGGGCCATGCAGCTCAAGTTTTGATTTGGACAGAGGCTCCCCTCCCCCCCCTTCCTTCCATCCTATAAAGATTTATTGAATGGCTACTATGTTCCAGGTACTATGACTATAGCAGACATTCCTGTCCTCATGGAACTTGCAATACAGTAGGGGAGAGAGACAATAAACAAGACAAATAACTAAAGCATGACAGTTTCTTAAACAGTGATAAATGCTAAGGAAAGAAATAAAGCAAGAAAGGGGGAGCTGAAGCAGGGTGGCAGTAGGTTTCGCAGTTTGAGACAGGGAGACCAGGGAACCTTCACGGAGGAGACAGCTGAGTAAAGACCTGAAGGAAGCGAGGGGCCAATCTTGATGTACAGATGTGTCCCTTTTGTCTTAGGGGGGCCTCTTCACACACCTGTGGGTAATGACTTCCTTGAGTACACAGTGGAAAATGGGACCCTGCACTGTAGAAAAGAGGTTTTGTCCAATGTAAATTTGCAAATTCCATGGAAATATTTCCCTATTTCCTAACCATTCCTATCCCTATTCCAGACAGGGTTAGTGCCCTTCCTCTTGCTCCCACAGGGCTCTGGACTTTGCTCTCACATTCTATTGTAACCCTCTGACTATAAGCTCCTTCATGCCTTGGTATACAGTAGGTGCTTAGTAAAAGCTTGCTGAAGAAAGGGAGGGAAGATAGGAGGGTCAAAGGAAGGGAGGGGGGAACAGAATGTTAAATTTTCCCATGTCACCCATCCAGAAAGTCCTTCTCCAACCAGCCTCTTCTTTCTCTCCCCCATTTTATTTTTCTTCATAGCATTTTTCACTTTCTGAAATTATACTACACATTTATATGTTGACTTCCCCTCCTCCAAAACACACAAGCTCCATGGAGACAGGGAACATGTCTTGCCAATCACCACTGTAGTCTCAGTTCCTAGAATAGTGCCTTGCAAGTGGTAGATGCTCACTAAATATCTGAATGAGTGAATCAGTCAACCAGTAAATCAATAAACCTGAGATATGCCACTTATTACCTGTAAGACATTCAGCAAATAATGGACCCTCCCAGTGCCTCAGTTTCCTCATCTGTACAGTGGCGACAGTAAAATCCCTACGTCATAAGGTTGGTGTGAGCACTAAATATGATAATTATGGAGATGGCTTAGACCAGTGACTGGCATGGATAAGTACTCAAAACAGCTACCCTTTAAATCATTTCATGGCAATTCATTTCTGTCTGAATCCCTGCAGCAACAAGGAACTCAGGAACTGAGGATATTTAGTGCTGCTGCCTCATTCCTCCAAGGTTTCCCAGTACTGCTCCAGACTCAGTTTACCTACGCAACCCTACAAAGTCCCCCTTGAGGGAAGAAGACAATCCAGTTCCCTTATGCAGGCTAGACTCAACAAATGAGAGTTGCTCATAACAAATGTTATGAGCATCTGAACTTTATAAACACATTCACTGCCGTGTGAGTTGTATTTAACTCATGCTAGTTTTGAGACCGGGGCTTCATGAAGCATATGTAACTCACATGTCTCTACCTTGGGAGCTGTGTGAACTATTTCTCAAGTTGTATATAACTCACGCACAGAAAACAATAAAAAATAACGCATTTTTCATTAAATTAGAAAGGATAGTTTTGAAGTTTTTATTCTATTTTCATAATAAAATACCATGGCCCCAAGGAAATGATTTCTTTTCTAGTATGGCAGTCAATGTGTTAAAGTGAGGGCTTGCTCTGAGGGCACAAGCTAGTGGAATGGGGCAAAACACAGCTGAATTCAACTAGATAAACGTCTACTTTCATTTTAGACATGTTGCTTTTCATTTTAGACAACTTGCCTTTGAATAATTCATCATCAGGTAGCAAAGCATGACCAGGGTTTTCAGAACAAAGATAGTTTTTTGGGGGGCTTTTTCAGATGTAGATTCTCGGATGCTCAAGATTGAAGTCAGGGTCCGAATGGCTTCTGCTTCCTGGGCCTCATCTGCATTGGAAGGAGAAGAAAGAAAAAATAGGCCCTTGGCAGCTGAGTCTGCCACCATCGTAAGCACTCAGCTATCAGGGGCCTGGTCTGCTAACACCTCCTCACAGGGACACTGGCAGAAACAAGACAAATCTCGGCAAGTTCTTCAAAGGGAGGACTGCTGCCACAAGCAGAGCAGGACGCAGGACAGTTTCAGGCCGTTCTTCAGCTTTGCTTAGCATGTCATGATCACAGTAGCCTAAAACCATGCTCATGCCCACAGGCACCAAAGTTGCTAAGGTTTCTCTCTTTCAGGCCGGGCACAATGGCTCACACCTGTAATCCTAGCACTCTGGGAGGCTGAGGTGGGAGGATCGCTCAAGGTCAGGAGTTTAAGACCAGCCTGAGCAAGAGCGAGATCCCGTCTCTACTAAAAATAGAAACAAATTAATTGGCCAACTAAATATATACAGAGAAAAAATGAGCCGGGCATGGTGGCGCATGCCTGTAGTCCCAGCTACTAGGGAGGCTAAGGCAGGAGGATCGCTTGAGCCCAGGAGTTTGAGGTTGCTGTGAGCTAGGCTGACGCCACAGCATTCTACAGCCCAGGCAACAGAGTGAGACTCTGTCTCAAAAAAAAAAAAGGATTCCTCTCGTTCAGATTCCTGAACTCCATACCTCTTGGGGTCCCAAATCAGGAAATTTGTCACAGCTGAATTCTTAGGATCCAGCGCAGCTTCCACTCCATGGCTGAGAGGAGGGAGCTGGGGCAGGAGGGTTTCTTGCAGCTGCGGCAGCTTACTCCTTCTCCCCCAATCCAAAGAAGGGTAAGCAGTAGCCTTTTTGCTTCCTCGTGTGAGTCTGTTTGCTATGTTCCCCAGCAGTTTTTGGACCTACTTTAGACACTATTTATTGAGCAGTTACTGTGGGCCAGTACTTAAAAGCACTTATACTTTAATGTACTAAATTTAGAAGAAAAAGACAAAAGGTACATACACCATAATGTGAAGGTTGGCTATCTCTGGATATCTGATTTCCAAGTTTTCTGTTGTAACATGAACCACTTTCATAATGAGAGAAAACCTAATAAAGGTATTACTCTTTTAAACCTTAGCTCAAAACCACTTCTCTGAAAAACCTTCCTTCTTCAACACCACCCAACTGTTCTCACCTCTGCATTCTGGGACTCATCTTGTAATATACTTCATACTCCCAGAAATGTTCTTTTGTTGTTGCTTACGGGTTCTATATCACCAACTGCACTGTATGTCTCCTTTGAGCGGATACTAGCTCCTCTGTCTCTTTTTATTGTCTCAGAGGGCACGATGCTGTGCAGTGCTACTCAACACTCAGCCCTTGCTGAGCCTGGGAGTAGAGATGAATCCAATTGGCCCTGCCACTGAGAAGCTCACTGCTAGTAGAGGAGGAGGATAAGGTGCCAGGACAAATCAGCAATGCAACTTCTGCGTAGAGTCTACCTTAGCTTATGTGCCCTGGAGGGATAACATAAGAAATGGATGCTCTGCAGAAATCACAGGGGGCTCTGATGGCGTCTCCTTTTCCTCCAAATCTGTCCCTTATTAACCCCCCAAAAGGCTGTGTGTGATTACAGGGATCTGAATTCTTCCCAGCACTGGTAAAATCTCTTTGATCCCCATGTCCCAGTTTTCTCCATCAACAAAATAGGGAAGATGGCACCGATGTGCTTCAGCACAGGGACAGCTGCTTTCCCTCTTAGGGACAAGTGCCGTGTATTAGGTGGGATGAAGTCACTGCTCTGCCTCCTAGCGAAAACTGACACTTACCCAAGCCAGTGTCATTCTCTAATCGTTGGCCCAGTAAATCCATTTGTTGGACGCGAGCCTGTAAGAGGCCTTGATAGTGATCGTTCAAATATTTGTGCCAGATCTCAGAGACCTGTCGGGAAAGGAGATGGCAATCAGACAAGCAGATCAGCTCTGGCCACTGGACCAGCAAAGTGTGGAGAGCAGAGCATCTGGCCAGGTTTCCTGAAGTCTGGAGGTTCCTTCTCTTACTGTGCCTGGGGGCAGAAGGAACCCTAGCAGCCCCAACAGGCCTGGCCATAGTGAGTGTGACAGGTGAGGAGCTGCAAAGGGCATGTGGCAGGCCCATCTGGGGGCAGCCCTGGTGGGGTCTAACAACAATGGCTATCACTCATGGAGGGCATACAACACTAAACCTTTATACCCTCACAACATCCCAGTTGAGGTAATATTATTATTATTCCCATTTTACATGTCAATAAACTGAGGTTCAGAGAAGTTAAGATCACACTTGACTTCTGATAAGAGCTGTTAAGTGGCATAGCCAGGATTTAAACCCAGGTCTGTCTGACTCCATAGCTCATTGCTTTTCAGCTACAGCAAAATGCTTCTTCCTAAGGAGTGGGTCTAAAATATGAATCAACAGTCACAGCATGACAGCCTGTATCACACACAGAAATGGTTGCTTGCTAAGTGAGGTGTTACTATATGAACATAATTGACAGTTCAAAGTCATGTACAGATGAAAATTTTAAAGTGTTCTCATGTTCTTTGATCCCTCCACATGACCTTGCAGCATAGATTTCCCTTGAAAACCTCTTCTCTGCTGCATACCTCAATATGCCCACATTAGCTTGCTCCTTGGGGTAGGACAGAGCATAGGGTAGTCTGTTTGGAGAGGTTTGGCTCTTACAGACCATCGTTCATTATTTGTTAATCACCCCATGGATGCTAAGGATTAGTCTCTTTGGGTAGTAGAGAAACAGGAAGAAAGGAAATAGAGTATATCATGTATCAGGCTGTGCAACCTTGGACAAGTCACTTCATGTCTCTGTGCCTCTCTTTATGGTGTGTTTCTCATGGATGGTCTGACACCAGTTGTAAGAGACCAAGCCTCAGTGTCAAGGCTCAGTTCCTTCATGCCCCAGCTCACCTTGGTGTACAATGTGTCTGCCACGTCCATCTTTTTAAGGTCGTAGAATATATTAGCCAGGTGGAAGTAGCCTCCGGAGGTCCCGATGTCCTCTGTTCCAAACGCGCAACTGGCAAAATAAATCTATAGCAGGAGGCAGAAAGAGGACGCTTGAGTTCCCTTTGCAAATCATGTATCTGATAAAGGGCTTCTACCCAGAATACACATTAAAAAAACTTTTACAACAGCCCAATTTAAAACGCCCATTCTGACATTTCTCCAAAAAGATATGCAAATGGCTAACAAGCACGTGAAAAAATGCTTGACGTTGTTAGTCATTAGGGAAATGCAAAATGAAACCACAATGAGATACCACTTCATACCCACCAGGATGGCTAGAGTCAAAAAGATAGAAAATAACAAGTGTTGGCAATGATGTGGAGAAAATAAAATCCTCACACATTCCCGGTGGGAGTGTAAAATGATGCAGCCTCTGTGGAAACAGTTTGGCAGTTCCTCAAAAGGGTAAACATAGAGTTACTGTATGACCCAGCAATTCCTCTTCTAGGAACAAAAACGTATCCACACAAAGACTTGTACACAAACGTTCATAGCAATATTATTCAAAATAGACAAAAAGTGGAAACAACTGAAATGTCTGTCGACTGAGGAATGGATAGACAAATCGTAGCACATCCAGATGATGGACTTCTTACTACTCAGCAGTAAAAGGAATAACTATCGACACCTCCGACAACACGGATGAATCTCAAAATAACTATGCCAGGTGAAAGAGGTCAGATGCAAGAGACCGCATATGATCCTGTTTATACAAAATGTCCAGAGAAGGCAAATCTATAGGGACAGAAAGCGGCTGCCTGGGACTGGGGTAGGAATGGGGAAAGACTACAAATGAATATGAGGGATCTCTTCGGGGTAATGGAAATGTTCTAAAATGTGATTGTGCTGATGGTTGCACAACTCTAAGTTTACTAAAAATAATTGACTTGTACACTTAAAATGGGTCAATTTTATGGTATGTATCAATAAATTAGTGTTTCAAAAAAGCTAGACTAAGGAATCCGAGTTTGAGCTAATTCTTAACTGTGTGGCTCAGCTTAAGACACCTGTGCCTCTGTTTAATTTGTTGGACGATATAGAGAGGAAACACGAATGAAGAATTGTGCTAGTCGGAGTCCCAGGTGGAAACAGATGGCACCCTCCAAAAGATTCCAACGATAGTTTAAGGAAAGTGTTATTTGAGATGTGGAAGGGTTAAGGAAGCAACAGGGACTAGTGAAACACTAGAGACAGCAAAAAAAACCGTCATCATCCCCACACCTGAGAAAGCAAGGGGAGAAAACAGGGTCACCGGGGCCCAGCAAGAGCCAGTGCTGCTGAGGAAGGCCACCTGACAGGAGTGGACACCGCAGTGAGGAACACTGCCTCTGCCAGATCGGGGGCAGGCAGAAAGGCGGCAGAGAGAATAAATGCCCCAACCTCTCTCTCCCCCAATCCTCCACTTCCCTGCTGTGCCTCCCACTCTCTGAACCCAACCAAGGCCAGACAGCACGGGAGTCCAGGTTGCACAGCCCACAGGGGTCAGGCTCCCAGGCCACAGAGTAGGGCTGAGAATGGATTTGGGGTTGGGTAATATAGGAAATAACCAACATAAGAATGAATTTATGGGCACTGTGCAGTGGCTGGCAACCCAGGGGAAGGGAGCCCAGCGGAGAGACCAGTGGAGAGGCTGAAGAGAGAACCAACCTGCATGGAGGATGCAGTCAGACCCCACCCTAACCCAGATTTCAGGCTCAAAAATTCTCTCCAGTAACTTTTTCCAATACTAAAATCCTGATAAATTTCAGGAAACCTCATAAATTTGGGGAGAATAGCTCAATTATCATCTTTACCATCCTATCTAGCATTTGTATAGAGTTTTATAGTTCATAAGTGCCTTTTTATACATCTAGCTCATTTAAATTTAATAACTACCTCTGAAGTGGAGACATTAATGTTAATTTAAAAAAATAATAGCCAAAATACTATACATACATTGTCCTATTATTAATCTTTGCAATGACTCAATGAGGCACAGACTATTTTATGATTTCTGTCTTACATGATGAAAGAGGTTAAATAATTTGTCTAAGACTATGTGGCCAGTGAAACAACGGAGCTGGGACTAGAAGCAAAGCCCTTCTCTTAAACCAGCAAGCTGTTCTGCCTCCCTTTACTATCTTTAGAGCAACTGAGGCTTGGGGAAGATATGACCTAGCTAAGGTTGCATAGCCAGGAAGCAGAAATGCTTAAACTCAGGTAGTTAGAATTGTGTTTTTGCTAATATCTCATCAAATGGTCAGTTGTAAACAGAAAGTTTTAGAGACAGGCTCAGTTTAAAAAAAAAAAAAAAGAGCTGTTTTAAAAAATACCCAAGTGTTATAATTTAGCTTGTTTACATCATTGGCCAGGTGATAACGGGCTTCCTCGTAGTTTTTCTTAGCCATACAGAGAAGTCCCAGGTTCCGATGCAGCAGAGAGTGGGTGGCATTACAACAGTCAGTTGATTTGAGGACAGTCCACTGGGCTTGGAATAGATATTCCTCAGCCTGAACGATCCGGCCCAGACCTGCCCAAAAGCAGTAGCGAAGGTTAGAATTCATATCCTGCCCAAGAACACATGACGAAATACGAGTCATCACCCATTCACTCATTTATTCATTGACTCAAGTATTTATTGACACACAGAAACTTGTACATGGGCCGGGCGCGGTGGCTCACACCTGTAATCCTAGCACTTCGGAAGGCTAAGGCGGGAGGATGGCTCAAGATCAGGAGTTCGAAACCAGCCTGAGCAAGAGCAAGACCCCGTCTCTGCTAAAATAGAAAGAAATTAATTGGCCAACTAAAAATATATAGAAAAAATTAGCCGGGCATGGTGGCGCATGCCTGTAGTCCCAGCTACTCGGGAGGCTGAGGCAGGAGGATCACCTGAGCCCAGGAGTTTGAGGTTGCTATGAGCTAGGCTGATGCCACGGCAATCTAGCAACAGAGTGAGAGTCTGTCTGAAAAAAAAATGGTATATGGAATTGAGAAAAGACAGCTGCTTAGGGACCAGTGGCACTTGTCTAAACGGTGAGGTGACAGGTTTACACTGGGCTAGTGGCAGATCTGAGAGACATTACGGGGGGAGATTTTGCGGCCGTTGGTGATGAAAGTAAAGGGACACAGAATAACCGCAGTGACAGCTGAGTCAAGGGCTGTGGCTGTGAGGCGCCCAGAGGAAGCAGAGGCAATCAGCATTTCCTGCGGGCCTGCTGTTGGCCATATCCTGTGCTAGTCTATTTGCATCAGTAATTTAAAAGTCTCCCAGCAGCCCTGTGAAGTAATAATCAGATGGTGAATTTGCAGAGCAGGAAACTTCATCCATTCTTTCAATCCTATGTGTACCTGAGTCTCTATCATCAGATGCGCAGCACACACTGAGACGGGATTCCTGACCTCAGGGAGCTTACAATCAAGCCAGGTAGGTGTACAATAAACAGCAAAGCATGAAGGGCTGTGAAGGAAATGAACAGAACACAGGGACCAAGAAAAAGTGGGAAGAAACCTACTTTGGACGATTAGGGAAGGTGACATTAAGCAGGCACCTGAAGGCTGAACAAAGGCCAGCCATATGTGAGGGAGAAAAGAGCATTCCAGGCAGAAGGAACAGTATGTGCGAGAGCCCCGAGGTAAGGAAGAGCTTGGTGCACAGGATCACCTAACCAGTGAAGAGAGAGCTGGGAAACTTGAACCCAGGTTCTCTTGCTTCCAAAGCCCTGACAACAGTGGGGGAGAGGAGTAGGGTGGCTCCCCTTTGAAGTGTTACTGAAAATGTCATTTCTAATTGATTAAAATTCTAAAGTTTTACTTAAAAATAAAGAAAGAAAGAAAAAAGAAAAGGCTGAGTATATTTTTCCGCTCTAGTCTGCAGGACTCTCTAAGATAGGAAAGAAGCAAGTGCACAAGGGATGTGATTTATTTAGACTTTCAAGAAGGTTGGAAAGGTTTTAAATCAATGACTGGGGAGTGATAGTGAAATCTTCCATTTAGACAGCACTTTCTGGCTTTCAAAGCACTTTCATGTTCACAACACATGAACTCATGCAGCCCTCAAAACAATCCTGTGAAGAGGACAGATTCAACAAATGCTTACATAGCATTAGGCGTCAGGAACTGTGAGATTATTTTTTGAGCACCTTCTCTGTGCTAAGTACTGGGCTGGGTGTGAAAACATCTGTGATGAGTAAGAACAGGTGCACATCCTGTTCTCCCTGAGCTTACAGTCTAGTGGAAGAAAGAGACATTAATCAAATAATCTCATCAATAAATACGTCATTATTAATGCAGTAAGTGCCCAGAACAAAGGAAGTGGTTTCTAAGTGAGTGCATAAAAAAAGAAACCCTACCTTCGCGGGTTTGGAAAAGGCTTCTAGACCAGGGAGTAGTAACCCCTGAGCTGAGGCCTGAAGGATGACTAGGAGTTAATTAGGTGAAGGGGAGGGGAGGAGAAGTGGAGACAAAGGCTAGGGAAAAGCCTTCCAGAGCAAAGAAGCATCATCATGCTTCTGAGGAGTTGAGAGAAGGCTGGTGTAACCGGAAGGGAGAGAGAAAAGAATTCTAGAAAGACAAGCAGATAGAATTGAGGCGAGAGAATTTGCTAAGGGCTAGAACAAGCAAGGCCTCATAGGTTGCTTTAAGAATTTGGTCTTTATTTAGGAGGGTGATTTTTTTTTTTTTTTTTTGGAAGTGGGAGGAGATAGGTTCTTGCTCTGCTGCCTGGGCTAGCATGCAGTGGCATCATCATAGCTCACTGCAACCTCAGACTGCTGGGCTCAAGAGATCCTCCTGCCTCAGCCTCCCAAGTATCTGGGACTACAGGGGCACAACACCATGCCCGGGTAATTTTTCTCTTTTTTGTAGAGATAGGATCTTCTTCTTGCTCAGGATGGTCTTAATTAAACTCCTGGCCTTAAACAATCCTCCTGCCTTGGCCCCGCAGAGTGCTAGGATTACAGGTGTGGCCACTATGCCTGGCCTAGGAGAATAATTTGGTCATATTTTTACGTGGAGACCAGATTAGAGGGAAGCCAGAAAAGATGTGGGGAGATCGGTTAGCTGGCGGTAGTCCCAATGAAAGATGATGGGACTTAGGCGAGGTTGACTTTTCCAAAATCTCATAGCTAGTCAGTGTCAGAGATAAATAGAACCTGGGCTGTATTTCCTCATCCAGTGCTCTCCCTGCTGGTTTGGAAGAACAGTCCGAAATGGGGTGTCAGAGCTGAGCGGGATGAGCAGGGCATTCCTGCGGGTAAATGGCCTGGTACGAGGAGTCAGAGCCCAAACAAGTGAGGAGAGATCCCCACAGAAGAGGCAGCCCAGATGGGGAGTCAGAGCTCATGGAGAGAGAGGAGGCACCTGCAAGAGGGAAAGGATAGGGATGGAGATGGGGGTTGGTTCATACAGGATAACTGATTAAATATATAGACACATGAATAAAAATGGAAAATAAATTAATGTCAGAGAAGGGAGCTACAAACATGGAATGGGTAAAGATTGTATCAAATCCTGCGGTGTTACACTGGATTTGGATAAACCTTTATAAACTCACGGTCATACAAATATATATACATATCTGTATAGGTGTGTGTCTATAGAAATAAACATGGACATAATGTGTGTGTATACATACATGCATTATTATATTTACACTTATTCCCTAACTCTGTCCACTGACAGGGCCTGGAAGCGGCAATTCCCCAACAGCAATGAGTACAGCTAGTGCACAGCTCCCAGCTTCTGAATTCCATTTTCCACTGAAAGAAATCAGGGCTCCTCAGAGGCCTGTTCCAGAAAGCAGGAAAGTGATCAAAGAGTAATGGGGTTATGTCAAGGAGATACAGAAGCCATCGTGAGTCAGGGCTGCCACTGGCCAAATCGGGGATAGTTTGGCCATCAAATTAATCATAACAGATTTAAATTTATTGAATAAAATAGGAAACCGAGAGTCTGTATTGATATAAATGAATACATTGAAAATGTGATGAAGAATGGGATATTTCAAATTACCTCTCCATGAAATTAAAATTAAAATTATTAATTGCAGATGGAAGAAACTGTAACATTATAAAGAAGCCTGGCAGATACCACCTTAATAGAGTAACTACAATAAACATCATCAGTAATGGAAAAAATTGAAAACATGTGCCAACTTACAGGCTGGCAGGAGAACACAGCTTCACCTCTATACTATTTCTGCCCCAAATCCATAACCTGAGTCCAGTCATGAGAAAACATCAGACAAACCCAAATTGAAAGATGTTTTGTAAAATAATTGGCCTGTAATCTTGAAAAGCATCAAGGTCATAAAAGTCAAAGAAAGATTGAGAAACTGTTCCAGAAGGAAGACTAAAAACACATGACGACGAAAGAAAAAGCATGATTCTGAACTGTATTGGTTTGCTATAACGATGTTACTGGGGTCTTGTTAGTAGATGCCAGGAGATGAACTTGTATTGTGGTAATGAAGAGAATGTCTTTGGAGGAACCACGCACAGAAGTGGTCCAGAGATAGGGCATCAGGTAAGCAGCTTACTCTCAGGGGGCTCAGGGGAAAAAACTTATTTTTAAAAGTTTTGTTTGTTTGTTTTTTTAAAAAAAAAATGGTGGCTATTTAAGATGTATAAAGTGGTAGTATAGTGCCTAAAATATCACAGATGCTTAAGAAGGCTAATTCCTCTCAAAAATGCTAATTTTCCTTTTATAGTAGCCACCATGTATTGCTATGTATATGCTAAGCCTGCACTCCCCACTCTCAGGAATACTTCTCCCATCTACGGCCATACCACCCTGAATGCGCCCAATCTCGACTGATCTTGGAAGCTAAGCAGGGTCGGGCCTGGTTAGTAAGTGGATGGGAGAAATACTTCTCCCATCTATAGGAGTGGGTTCTATTAATATATCTCTAAACTATGTGACTCTGACCCCAGGGAACAAAGGTAGACACCACACTCAAGCTGGGTCAACAAGATTCTGTCTTCTAGAAATTTGTAATTGGAAATCAGATGCTAATTAGTTTCTATTACCTTGAGCCTAGAGGACACGTACATTTAAGAACTGCATCTGACATGTCTTCCGCAGTGAGCACAGGGCAGAAAAATCTGGTCTGTAGAAAGGGAAAACGAAGCAGATACCCAGAGAGAAGAAGGCATAAGGGGCAGGCCCAAGAGAGAAAAAACCTGAGATCACCAGCCGCGGTTCCTTATGGTATTCTAATTCTAGTCCTTCATGAAGCCTCAACCCCCTTAGGATACCCCAGCACCCTAACAAATGTCCTCCTTTTGTGTAGGCCAGCTTGAGTGGATTTCTGTCCGTTGCAGCCAAAAGTCTGTGACATCTCGTTCCCCACCTTATGCCAAATTTTACAGCAACTCTGCTCTTCCAAACAAGGTATCTTGATGCCACTGTTAAGGCTGGACCCTTTGGTCATTGGTGTGACCCAACCTAGCACTTTTTAAAGGTTCTGGGGGGTCTTAAGTCAGTTTCACTCACCAAGGCTAGCCTCAGCCAACAGCAAGTACGCAGGCACAAGCTCTACTGAGCTCAGGCCATGCACGTTTATGCGGAAGCGAAGGGAATGCAAAGCCGCCGGGACAGCGTCTTCATGCTTTCCTTCGAAGAGATACTTCTGGGCTACAGTGTAGCAGAATTCAATCAAATGCTTCTGTGGAAGAGAGAAATAGACCATCTGAGACAATCTAAAGGTAAAAGGCAAAGGTAGATATAGATACATCTGGAGATAAGGCCAATACCTACATAATGAGCCTGCCTGTATTAAGATAGACAAGAGACTCCCAAAATAGGTGACATAAAAAGGCAGACTCTAGACTGTGAGTTCCTCAAGGTCCAGGAACATATGTCTTTTCACCTTAGTTCAGTGCTTGACATATCTGAATGCTTAATATAAAGCTATTAGATGAATAAATGAGCATTATTCCTAGAGTTCTAATAAAACTTTAGCAGATCTGTCATGTCTCAGGATGATCTAAAACTTTCTGCCTTTCTATTTGAGTTAATTTTGAGAGAAACATCTCATTTTTCCTTTTGGAATTATTCTGCTTAGCTAATATCAGAAACAACTTTAACTCTGCATTGTTCTAAGGCGCTGTCAAAGTTTCATAACACTAAAATTGATAAATTTGGTGTTTTGAGATTTATGGCTTGTAAGGGACACATGCTATTGATACCATAATAATATGGGCTAGTTTTGCTAATCTCCTTTATTTACTAACTAGCATATTGGTGAATCATTTTTAAACCTCCTATTATGTGGCCAGGCTTTTATTGTAGCACTTGGCATATGTGGATGTTATGGGCTGAATTGTGTCCCCCGCCAAATTGATGTGTTAAAGCCCTAGTCCCCAGTCCCTCAGAATGTCACTGTATTTGGAGATAGGGCCATTAAGGAGTGATTAAGTTAAAATGAGGCCGTTAGAGTGGACCCTAACCTGATGTGACTGGTGTCTTTCTAAGAAGAGGAAACTGGACAGCAAGGAGATCCCGGGGATGCGTGCACACACGGGACCACGTGAGGACACAGCAAGAAGGCAGACATCTGCAAGCCAGGAAATGAGGCCCTAAAAGAAACCAAACCAGCTGACCCCTTGATCTGGGACTTTCCAGCCTCCAGGATTGTGAGGAAATAAGTTTCTGTTTTTTGAGCCACCCAGTCTGTAGTATTTCGTTACGGCAGCCCTAGCAAACTAATACAGTGAGCATTCAGTAAATATGTTGAAAACAACTGACAGAATGGTTATCAAGGACATAAAGGCATAGAACAAAGTCTCGCTCTCAACAAGGTTGCAATTTAGTGATCTCAACACAGTTCAACCCTTGTCCTGGGTCGGTTCACTGCCCCCACGGTTAACTCCCGAACAGCCCCGCAGGCCTCACCTGCCGCTGCTGCAGCTGCTGCAGGCCATGCTGCCGTTCCTCCTCTGAATTGTAGAAGGGCATGGAAGTGCGCAGGGGAATCAGGAGCTGGCATATCTTCTCATGGATGCTGCCCCAGTCAGCTCTTTGATGCGCCACACCACTGATAATGAAAACATGAACCTCGTTATCTTTATCTTTGGCCTGATTTAAGATTCTATTAACCCTCCCAGTGGCCTAGCCCTAGACTTTGTTACAGCAAAGTAAGCCAAACACAAACCAGGCAGGGAGCCCAAAGCCATTTCTCAGACTCAAACCTCTTTTCTTTCATGTGGTTATTTGATGGTGTAAAAACCGTGTTGGGATTGGGGAGGTGGAGGGAGGACAGCATTTCTGCAGGCGCGTGTTCACATTCCAAAGTCACACAGGGATGCTGTGGCCATTGTGCTTAACTGAAAACAACAAAGACAACTTCAACTACATTGTTCTAAGATCATTTTCGAGATGTCTGAACACCAAAGCTGATGGATTCAAGGGTCTTTTTCTTGGATAAGGGCAAGGAATTTACACGTGATGAGTTTCCAGGAGACTCTTTACACCATGTTGCATGGCTCCAAAGACCACTAGTATTGTCTTCTGTGCTCCATGGGGACCATTCACATAGAAAGCACTGTGAATGCCCCCTAACTCCAGAGGTACAGCAGGTGGTCTTCCAAGTAATTAAGTCTTTGAAAACAAGATAAAATTTGTTATTTCCATTTTAAAGGTAAGAAAGCATAGGTGTGGAGAGATTAAGGAGTTACTCTAAGCCTGTACTCCAAAGCCAACATATTTTTAGCTCCCCATAAAGAGGCACTACGACAGTTTGGTTCACTGCTATTCTATTATACATGCATATTTAGTTTAGTTTGTTTGTTTTAAAGATGGGGTTTTGCTCTGTCACCCAGGCTGGAGTACAGTGGTGCAATCATAGCTCACTGTAACATTAAACTCCTAGGCTCAAGCAATCTTCCCACCTCAGTCTCCCAAGTAACTAGGACTATAGGTACACACCACTGCACCTGGCTAATTTTATTTATTTTATTTATTTATTTATTTATTGCTTTAAGACAGGGTCTCACTCTGTCGCCCAGGCTAGAGTGCAGTGGCATCATCATAGCTCACTACAACCTCAAACTCCTAGGCTCAAGCTATCCTCCTGCCTCAGCTTCCTGAATAGCTGAGACTATGGGCATGCACCACCATGCCTGGCTAATATTTTCTATTTTTTTTGGTAAAGATGGGGGTCTTGCTCTTGCTCCAGCTAGTCTTGAACTCTTGAGTTCAAGCGATCCTCTTGCCTCAGCCTCCCAGAGTGCTAGGATTACAGGCATGAGCCACTACGTCTGGCCTCACTTTCTTGATAGTGTTCTTTGATGCACAAAGTTTTTAATTTTGATAGTGTCCAACTAATTTGTTTTTCCTTTAGTTCTGTATGGAGCAAGGCCTCTGTCCCCCTAAGGATTTGCTGAAAAATCACTGACATTTGGCAGATGAGTTAATAGGAGAAATGACATACAAATATTTAATGTGTATACATAGAAGCCTTCAGAATGAAGACCCAAAGATACAGGGGAAATTGTCCATTTTTATGTTTAGGTTCAACTAAGTATGGAAAGCCATGTAGAAATGCAACTGGACAAAAAGGGTGTGATCTAATGCTAATAGATTGAATGAAGAAGCCCAGTAAGGCCTGTCTGTCTAGATTCTGCTTGGTCTCTCTGAGCATGCATTCCTTCCTTCTCAGTATGGGGCAGGACCCTCTCTGGAATAGGGGTCTTATTACCTACAGTTATACTAGGTAGGTCAGATAATTTCTTTATGGCCAGTTTTTATACAGAACAATTTTAGGTTTTATGGCTGACTTTTGGGAAAAGGGTTCTGGCCTTCATGACCCACCTTAGAGAAGAGGGATTCTAGTTTCTATGGCTAGCTTCAGGGAAGAATGGGACTGAGAGGCACGAGGACAGGAGAAGGTCAGAGAAAAACGTTTGCTTCTGAGGCCTTCATTTTGGCATTTTGTTTTCTGAACCCTATAGAGGCTTGCGCTTTTGATATCATAGCTAAGAAACTGTTGCCTAATCCAAGATCATGTGGATGTACAACTCTGTTTCCTTCTAAAAGTTTTATATTTTTAGCTCTTACATTTAGCTCTTTCTGTATAGGGTTAATTTTTGTATATGATGTAAGGTGAGGTCCAAATCAATTTTTTTTTTTTTTGCATGTAGATATCTATCTTGGTACTATTAGTTGAAAGGATTGTGTTCCCCATTGAACTGTCTTGGCACCCCTGTTAAAAATCAATTAACCATCAGTGTATAGGCTTATTTCTGGACTCTCAATTCTATTCTGTTGACCTATGTATCCATCCTTATGCCAGTATAACACTACATTCATAACGTTAGCTTTATAGTAAGTTTTGAAATTGAAAATTGTGAGTCCTCTGATTTTGTTCTTTTTCAAGATTGTTTTGGCTATTGTCAGTCGTTTGCATTTCCATAAGTTTTAAGGTCAGCACGTCCATTTCTGTAAAAATGGCAGTTGGAATTTTGACAGGGATTTCATTGCATCTGTAGATCAATTGGGGGGAATGTTACTATCTTAATATATCAAGTCTTCTATGAATACAGATTATCTTTCCATTTATTTAGGTCTTTTTTAATTTCTTTCAACTATGCTTTGCAGTTTTTAGTGTAGTTTTCAGTCTTATACTTCTTTGGTTAAATTGATTCCTAAGAATTTTTTTTTTTTTTTTTTGCTACTATAAATGGAATGGCTTTCTTAATTTCAGTTTCATATTGTTCATTGCTAGTATATAGAAATACAACTGATTTTTGCATATTGATCTTGCACCCTACAACCTTATTGCATTCATTTACTAGCTCTAATAATATTTCTGTGGGTGTCTTGGGGTTCTCTATATACAAATGTGTTAGTCAAGGTTGTCCAGAGAAACAGAAGCAATATTTATTAAGTTGTAATGGGAATTGCCTCACACAATTAGGGAGGCTGGAAGTCTCACAATCTGTTATTTGCCAACTGGAGAAAGAGGAAAGCCAGTGGCATAATTTAGTAGAGTCTTAAGACCTGAGAACTTGGGTGGGATGTGGAAGAAGGTGCCTGTTAGTGTAAGTCCCAGAGTCCAAAGAACCAGGAGCTCCAGTAACTGACAGGAGAATATGGATGTACTAGCACAAGAAGAGAGAGCGAATTTGCTCTTCTTCCACCTTTTTGTTTTATTTGGGGGCCCTCAGTGGACTGGATGATGCCCACTCACACTGGTGAGGGTGATCTTCTTATACTTAAACAATTCAAATGCTAATTTCTTCTGGAAATACTCTCACAGACTCAGAAATAACATTTACCAGCTACCTGAGCATCCCTTAGCCCAGTCAAGTTGACACATAAAATTAACTATCACAACAAGGTCATGACATCCACAAACAGAGGTACTTTTATTCCTTACTTTCCAAGCTGGATGCCTTTTATTTCATTGTCTTGCCTAATTGCCCTGACTAGAACCTCCAGTACAATGTTGAATAGAAGTGATGAAAGGAACATATTTGTGGCATTACTGTTCTTAGGGGGGAAGGCTTTCAGTTTTTGACCATTAAATATGATGTTAGGTATGTGTTTCTCTATGGGTTTTTCATAGATGCCCTTTATCAAGTTAAACCAAAGTTCCCTTCTATTCCTCATTTAAATGTTTTATCATAAAGATTGCTGGATTTTGTCAAATGTTTTTTCTGCATCTATTGAGATGATCATATGGCTTTTTGTCCTTTATTCTATTAATATATTACATTGATATTTATATGTTGAACGAACCTTGAATTCCTGGAATAAATCCCACTTTGCATGACATATAATCCTTTCTATATGCTGCTGGATTTGGTTTGCTAGTATTTTGTTGAGGATTTTTGCATCTATATTCATAAGGGATAGTGGTCTGTAGTTTTCTTGTGATGTCTTTGGTTTTGCTATCAGGTTAATATTGGCCTTACAGAATGAGTTAGGAATTGTTCTCTTTTCTTCTATTTTTTTGAAAGAGTTTGTGAATAACTGGTGTTAATCCTTCTTTAAACATTTGAAAGAACTCACCAGCAAATTCATCTGGTCCTGGGCTTTTCTTTGTGGGAAGTTGTTTGATTACTAGGTAAATCTCCTTACTTGTTATAGATCCATTCAGACTTTCCCCTTCTTAGGTCAGTT
Source organism: Lepilemur ruficaudatus (assembly GCA_963574885.1). Classification (NCBI taxonomy): domain Eukaryota; kingdom Metazoa; phylum Chordata; class Mammalia; order Primates; family Lepilemuridae; genus Lepilemur; species Lepilemur ruficaudatus. The sequence goes on along the minus strand of CAUYRT010073914.1, from coordinate 1,975 downwards.
TTGGTAGTTTGTGTCTTTTAGGAATAAGTCCATTTCATCTAAGTTATCCAGTTTATTGGCACATAACTGCTTAGTGTTCTCTTATAATCTTTTATTTCTTCAAGGTTGCTAGTAATTCTGCCACTTTCATTTCTGATTTTAGTAATTTGAAATCTTCTTTTCTCTCTTGGCCAATTTAGCTAAAGGTTTGTCAATTTTGCTGATTTTTTTTTTAAGGAACAAACTTGGCTTTGTTGATTCTCTCTGTAGTTTCTCTATTCTCTATTTTGTTTTTCTTTGCTTTAATCTTTAATATTTCCTTTCTTTGGCTAGCTTGTGTCTACACCCAACACAGGGCTGTGCATAAAGGAATTGATGTATGTTTTAGTTTATTCTTCTTTCTCTAGTTTCTTAAGATGGAATGCTAGGTTATTGATTTGAGATTTTTTTTTTTTAGAGGCAGGGTCTTGCTATGTTGCCCATGTTGGTATTAAACTCCTGGCCTCAAGCAATACTCCCTCCTCAGCCTCCAGGGCAGCTGGGATTATAGGCAGGAGCCATGTCCAGTGAAATATTCTTTTTAAATGTCTATGTTTATAGCTATAAATTCTATGAGTACTAAATTCATATAGTATCCTCTGAGTGCTGCTTTACCTGCATTTTAGTATTTTGTGTTTTCACTTTCATTTATCTAAAAGCATTTTTTTTCAAAAAAAATTTATTTCAAAATGTTAATTAAGGGGGTTCAAGTGTTTTTGTTACATAGATATCTTGTACAATGCTTAAGTCAGGGCTTTTGGTGTGCCTCTCATCAGAATAGCGTTAATTGTACCCAACAGGTAAGTTTTTATCCTATGCCCACCCTCCTGCCCTCCCTCCTTCTTGGCTTCTCATGTCCTTTATTTCACTTTGTGCCCATGTGTACTCATCTGTTAGCTCCCACTTATTAGTGAGAACATGCAGTGTTTGGTTTTCCATTCCTACAATACTTCACTTAGGATAATGGTCTCCAGTTCACTCCATGTTGCCGCAAATGACATTATTCATTCCTTTTTATGGCTGAGTAGTACTCCAGGGTATATATATATATACACCACATTTTCTTTATCCACTCATGAATTGAAGGGCACTATCTCAAAGCATTTTCTAACTTCCCTTGTGATTTCTTCTTTGACTCATTGATTAAGAGTGTGTTATTTCTATATATTTATAAATTTACCAAATTTCCTTCTGTTATTGATTACTAACTTCAGTCCATGTGGTTGGAGAACATACTTTGTGTGATTTCAGCCCTTATAAATTTATTAAGATTTGTTTTATGGTCTATCCTGAAGAATGTTCTATATGCACTAGAGAAGAACATGTATTCTTCTGTTATTGAGTGATGTTCTATAGCTATGTTAGGTATAGTTGAGTTATAGTGTGGTTCAAGTCTTATACTCCCTTGCTGATCTTCTGTCTAGATGTTCTATTCAGTACTGAAAGTGGGATATTGAAGTCTCCAACTGTTATTGAATTGTCTGTTTTCACCTTCAATTCTGTCAGTTTTTTCTTCATGTATTTTGAGGCTCTGCTGTTAGGTGTGTGCAATCAGGGGTTTTTGCATTTTTATTGCCTATTACACATTTTCACTTAAATGTGAGTTAACTGATACCATTTACATGTATTTCAAAACAGGCCGGGCGCAGTGGCTCACGCCTGTAATCCTAGCACTCTAGGAGGCCAAGGAGGGAGGATTGCTCAAGGTCAGGAGTTCGAAACCAGCCTGAGCAAGAGTGAGACTCTGTCTCTACTAAAAATAGAAAAAAATTAATTGGCCAACTAAAAATATATAGAAAAAATTAGCCAGGCATGGTGGCGCCTATCTGTAGTCCCAGCTACTTGGGAGGCTGAGGCAGGAGGATCACCTGAGCCCAGGAGTTTGAGGTTGCTGTGAGCTAGGCTGACGCCACGGCACTCTAGCCCGGGCAACAGAGTGAGACTCTGTCTCAAAAAA
>CAUYRT010073913.1:0-57801 GCA_963574885.1 Lepilemur ruficaudatus | reverse complement strand
CCACCATGCCCGGCTAATTTTTTCTATATATACATCTTTAGTTGACCAATTAATTTCTTTCTATTTATAGTAGAGACGGGGTCTCGCTCTTGCTCAGGCTGGTCTTGAACTCCTGACCTTGAGCGATCCGCCCGCCTCGGCCTCCCAGAGTGCTAGGATTACAGGCGTGAGCCACCGCGCCCAGCCTGTTCCTTATTTCTTATTGCCACTTAGAGACGTAATGTGAATTTTTTGTTTTGTTTTGTTCTGTTTCGATTGGTTGAAGGAGGTGGTTTTCAAAACTCAGATTAAAATTGAGTTTTTATGGACATCTATGAAATTGTTGAGATCTTAAGAACAGAATTAATAAGTAAGAGTTTTAGAAGTGTATAATTTTAAAATTTAAACAGTGATATAGAGAAGTGCTGCAACCGTCCTAGGCCTTTTGTAGTGCCGTCTTATAGTCCATCAGTTAAGTCTGTGCCATCGTGTATGACCGTGGCTAGATTTGATTAGAAACTATTAGCAGTCTTTTACTGATGACTGCTTTTAGTTCCCCAACTGAAGTGCTTTTCTACTTGTGCTATCTAAAAAAAGGTAATAAATAATTCTGCCATTTTCAGAAAATATCAGTTACAGAGTGTTTAATAGGAATTTTTAAAGTAACCCTCTTTACATCTTGGGTGGTAATGTGGTTTTTACTCTATAAAGTTAGTGTGAGGGAACAGTACCTGTGTTGACAGTCAGAAAGTGTCCATCTCAGATATATTAATATTTGTCATTTTGTTGCTCTGGCATTTCCCTGCCAACAAACTTCTTTTGTTTGGGAGAAGGGAAAAGACTGGGCTTAGTATATATTAGAGCAGTTTTTGAGCACTGTTTTCCTATAAACCTTGTTTTGTTTTCTACAGGTATAATTTCTTTGTTAGTGATATGGAATTTATTCTTTGTTATATATAATTGGGTGGAAATATTTTATCTCAGGCTTTCTATCCAAGAGCACTATTAATTTATGGTAGTCTATAGCTATGCAGCTCATTATGGTAGCCCTAGCCACATGTGGGGTTTTTAATGAAATTTAACTAAAATTAAATAAAATTAAAGATTTAGTTAGTTACAGTAGCTAGATTTCAAGTGCTCAAATAGCCACATGTGGCTAGTGGCTACTGTACTGGGCAGCACAGATAGAATATTTCCATCACTGCAGAAAGTTCTAGTCCAGTGCACACATAGACACACACATATACACATACGTACAAACCATTTCTTAATTTGTAATGTTTTGTGGTTTTATGAAAACTCAGTAATTTAGTCTCAGATTTACTTAGTAGGATATTAACTATGATGTCACTTTTCTTTTTTTTTTTTTAAGAGTCAACAGTCTTACTGTGCTGCCCAGGCTTGAATGCAGTGGCTATTCACAGGCACAATCATAGCACACTGCAGCCTTGAACTCCTGGAATCAAATGCTCCTCCCATCTCAGCCCCTAGAGTAGCTGGGACTACAGGCACATGCTACTTCACCCAGCCTCTGTTTAAAAAAAAACAAACGAAAACTTTAGTTATTTCTTCTTTACCATATTTCTATTGATTTTTTTTTTTTCCTGTTAGAATAGGCATGTAAGGAAAATATGCTTTGTTCCATTTGTCACGTGAACAGCAAAAACACTCTGTTTTTGTGGTCCCTTGTGTTTTAGGAAGCAAGAGGCTACTATGAGCAGACTGGAGTCGGTCCCTTGCCTGTTGTTCTGTTCAATGGAATGCCCTTGGAAAAGGAACAGCTGGATCCTGATGAGTTGGAAACCATCACAATGCACAAAATCCTGGAGACCACAACCTTCTTCCAAAGAGCAGTGTATTTGGTGAGTAGCATTTCAGGGCTGATTTTGAAAGAGAACAGTGTGATTGCATTTTTGTAGCCTCTGTAGTAGGCAATAAAATTCTTTAAGCATTACTGTTTTCTATATGCTGCTAGTAATTTGTTTGCTGACTCTTAGCAAGTCCCACTATATTGAAAATATTCATAAAACTTCTGTATATTGCACTTGAAACAGCTAAATTTCATTGCTTTCAGAATTAAATGTTTATTTTAAAAATTGTGAACAGTTCTAAGAAACATCTATTTGTAAGAAATTTTCACTTTGAAAGACTCACATTTTTTCATTTATATATAAATATTTAATATGTAGTTATAATTCATACACTATAAAACTCAACCTTTTAAAGTGTATGATTCAGTGGTTTTTACTGTATACAAAGAGTTATATAACTACTGCCTCTAATTTCAGAACATTATCATCACCCTTCAAAGAAACCCCATGTCCACTAACAGTTACTCGCCATTTTACCTTACTCCCAGCAACTGGCAACCACAAACCTACTTTCTGTCTCTGTGAATTTGTCTGTTCTGGACATTTCATATAAAGAGAATTTGACGAGGTTAGTCTGATATCAGACTGATATCATGCTACTCAGAACCCCACCGCTCTAATCGTGTGGTTGGTCTTTCTGGTGTGTCCAGCCCCATCCTGTCTCATTAGTCTAAACTATCTAGGGGCCCAACATACATGGCTTTGTAGTGATAGTTTTATCAGGTGTGATCTCAGGGGGATTACCATGAATAACAAAGACACTCCTATCCCTGGATTTAGAGGTTACCTCCCAGGAACCAGGGGAAAAGGCCAGCCGAATTATTTATTGCATACTGTCCCTTTCTCTCTCTCTCCTCTCCTCCTGGAGGTAGGCATATATTGATACTCTGTTGTGTCCCACAGGTCTCTTCCTTTATGTTCCTCAGACTGGATAATCTCAATTGATTTGTCTTCAAGTTCACTGATTCTTTCTTCTATTAACTAATTCGACCCCTTGAGTAAATATTTTATTTCAGTTATTATATTTTTTAACTCCAGATTTTTTATTTGGTACTTTTCCCTAATTTCTTTTGCTTTATTGATGTTATTTGGTGAAACATAGGTCTCAAACTTTCTTTTAGTTTGGTAGACACGGTTTCTTTTAGTTTTCTTAATGTATTGAAAATAATTAGCTTTTTTATGTAGTAGGTCCAATGTCTAGGTTTTCTCAGGAACAGTTTGTATTGGCTACTTCTTTTCCTGAGTAGGCACAATTCTTTTTTTTCTTTTTTCTTTTTTTTTTTTTTTGAGACAGAGTCTCACTATGTTTCCCAGGCTAGAGTACCGTGGCATCAGCCTAGCTCACAGCAACCTTAAACTCCTGGGCTCAGGCAATCCCCCTGCCTCAGCCTTCTGAGTAGCTGGGACTACAGGCATGTGTCACCATGCCTGGCTAATTCTTTTCTATATATTTTTAGTTGGCCAATTAATTTCTATTTTTAGTAGAGACGGAGTCTTGCTCTTGCTCAGGCTGGTCTGAACTGACCTTGAGCGATCCTCCTGCCTCAGCCTCCCAGAGTGATAGGATTACAGGCGTGAGCCACCACGCCCGGCCAACAATTCTTTTTTATTTCTGCATATCTTATAATTTTTTTTGATAACTGGACATTTTAAATAATATGTGACATCTCCAAAAATTAAATTCTTCACCATACCGGAGTTTGGTTTTTTTGCTATTTATTGTTATTTCAGCTGTTACTTATATAGTGATTTTCCTGAATACATATTTAAAAATTTGTATTCTTTGTCCTGTGTGGCCTCTGAAGTCTCTGCTTGTTTACCTTATTGGTCAGTTAATGAATGAACAGATTTTCTTAAATGCATGGATCCAGAAAGTCTTCTTGTTTTTTCCAAGGGTCTTGGTGTTGTGTTGTGGTTTATCTTGAACACTCAGCCAGGTAGTTGACCACTCAGCCGTAGCGTTCAATTCTTGATTGCATAGGGCCTCAAGATTAGTCAGAGATGGTAGTTTAGGGCCTTCTAAGATTTTTCCTGGGTTTGTACATGCTCCTGAGCATCATGCATGTGGTCTTTTAGATTCCAAGGAATATGTCAAAGCTTTTCCAGGCCATGATGGACATCTCATTCCCCGGCTTTTTCTTTTACGTTTTGACCAGCATCATGTTAACCTGTTCATTATGGCCACCTCAGTCATCTGACATGTTAAACAATTGCTCCTGATTATTTTTGACACATATCCCTAGGGAAACGGCTGTTGGCACTAGTGAGATCTGATTCAGCTCAAATGAAGAGAACCCTTAGGGATTTTAGTCTCCTAATTTTTACTTTTATTGTGGGGATGTTGGTTTTTAAGGCTTCTTTGCAGCTGGGGAGAGGGAGATAGTAATATGGCAAGTTAGAATGTCAACAAGATCACTTTCTTATCAAGATTCAGACTTTTCTTGAATAAAATTCTCTTGGAATTTTGAAATCTTTTGGTTAATTTCCAGAGTTTTGGATAAGTTGATTTTGACCATTTTTTCCCCAGTTTTCTTAATGTTTTATTGGAAGATAAAATTTTCATAGATCATTACTCTGTCATTTCTGCTGAATGTCACTCTCAAATGCTATTTTAAATACTAAATAACCTTGATATAATAGTAACCCTAAGCAGAAATACATATATTTTAAAAATTTTATTGTGGTAAAATATACAAAACATAAAGTTTACCATTTTAACCATTTTAAGCGTAAAATTCAGTGGCATTTAGTACTTTCAAAGTCTTGTGCAACCACCACCATTATCCATCTCTAGAACTTTTTCATCATTCCAAACAAACTGCCTGCCCATTGACTAGTAATTCCCCATTGGCACTGATAAGCACCATTATAAGCCTGTGTATATAGAAGAGCTGGATCAAAAGGTTATGTACTTTAAAATTTTGATAGATGTTGCCAAATTGCCTTCCCTTAGCTATATAGGCTTCTAATTGGAATCAATTCAGATTGATAATAGTGACCAAAGTTGTATACATGGGCACAAATGTATTGTGAGTCATCTGGTACCTTTGTAAGTCTTTTGAGTTGTGTCGTTGGTTCGTATGCTCATTATTAAGTAACCACAGTGTCTAATTGGAATAATTTAGACTGGAATGTGTATATTTGATCCACCATCTATTTTTTGTTTTGTTTTGTTTTGGAGACAGGGTCTTGCTCTATTGCCTAGGCTAGAGTGTAGTGGTGCAATCATGGGTCACTGTAGCCTCGAACTCCTGTGCTCAGGCAATCCTCCTGCCTTAGCCTCCCAAGTAGCTAGGACTACAGGTGCGTGCCACCATGGCTGGCTAACATTTTTTTTATATATATGTTTTGTAGAGGCAAGGCTGTGCTGTGTTACCTAGGCTGGTCTGAAACTCATGGCCTCAGTTGATCGTCCCTCCTCAGTCTCCCAAAGTGCTGGGATTACAGGCATGAGCCACCACAGCTGGCCTATTTGATTTACATCTATCTTTCTCTTGAAATGACTTTAAAATATACTTTTATATTAAATATTTTTAAGTATGACAAATTTGCAGATTTCCACAGTTACTGACATTTGGCTCTGAGATCACCTTCAAGAAATATAACTATAATATGAGATGTACGAAATGGAAGGATAAATGATAAATGATTTTTCCTTCCCTCAGAGTAATTCTGATTCTGAAGATGTAGGGTCACTTAAGAAGCCTGAGATCAAACAAAGTTGGGAGTGATTTTTATTACAGGGTATATTAACTGCCTGAGAGATCTTCGGCTTTCTCCTTTAGGAAGAAGCTAACGATGAGTAGGTCTCAGGATGGCTTTCTGCTTATATTTACTCTCAAGTAATTTGTGGAGCTTATTTATTTCTGGGGAAGCATAATGGTCTGTGGAGAGACCAAATAAACATGGATTTGTATTTCTTATTCACTTCACATTAGCTCTGTGACTTTGAGTAAGTTATTTAACCTTTCTGTGCCTCAGCTTCCTCATCTTTAAAATGAATGTCAAAACTTTAAAGTACATGCCTTTTGATCTAGCACATGCACACATACACACGCACACACACACAGAGTAGCTGTCTCCAGGAAGAGAACATGAGTGGCGGGGAAGAGGAGTAAGTAGGTAAAAGTTTCCCTTCATTTACATCTCCTTAATTTGGATTTCATGCCATCTGCATAACATACCTTTCTATATTGAATTTAGTTCAGTATTTAAAATGTGCATTACCCTTTGACACAATAATTCCCATTCTTAATATAAAAGATATACACATTAGACTATTCACTGTAGCATTCTTCATAACAGTGGAAATCTAGAAGCAATGTCCAATGTCTGCCTCACATTGTTGACAGAGTTAGAGATACTATATTTATGCAACCGCCTGTGCTCGGCAATGACAGGGACCTATAACATGGTCACTTAGTCTTTAGCTGTTATCAACATATAAGAAGCTAGTATAGTTAATAACTTTTAAATTCCTAATGAATCATTATTGATAAAATTCACTTACTGTTGCCCTCCCTCTTCTTTTTTTCCTGTAGGGTGAACTGTCCCACGATCAAGATGTGGTAGAGTATATCATGAATCAGCCAAATGTTGTTCCACGAATCAATTCTAGGATTTTGACAGCTGAGCGAGAGTACCTGGATTTAACAGCAAGTAGTAAGGAGCATTTCAGGAAAAACTTTGTGCTGTTTTTGATTTGTGCTTCAGAATCTTTGCATTTATTGGATTGTAACGTTCAGAAGATAACCCAAGATTGTGGCACAATTTTATGTTTAAACTTGTTGCACCTTAAGTTCATAGTATGAGCTTTTAAATTCACAAGAGCTTCTTCCTAAAGAAGAGAAAGTCTACCTTAGTAAAATGTTGTAAACTTCGAAAAATGTTCACTGCCTTGTAAATGCTACCTCAACAGGCAATGGATGATAAGAATGGACCTGGATTTTTGGCTTCCTTGTAGTCATAAAGCAATTGTCTTTTTTTCATCCCCATTGTAGACTCAAGTCAGCAATGATGTCAACATATCTCAGTTAACTTCACTCTGAGAACCTAAGAATGCCTTTTTAAAAAATTGCAGCTTCATTGAGTTATAATGTATATACCATAAAATTCAACCTTTTAAAGTGTACAATTCAATGAGCTTTTAGTATATTCTCAAAGTTGTGCTATCATCACTACTGTCTAATTTTAGAGCATTACCGTCAACCTCCAAAAGACCTCATGTACCTGTTAGTAGTCACTCTCCATTTCTCCCTTCCCCTGTCTCCTGGCAACCACTAATCTACTTTCTGTTTGTATGGATTTGCCTGTTCTAGACATTCCATATCGTTAGAAGCCTTTTGAGCTTGGCTTCTTTCATTTAGCATGTTTTTAGGGTTCATCCATGTTGCAGTATATATATCAGTATTTTATTCCTTTTTGAAGTCCATTGTATGGATAGTACACATGTATCTATTCCTCAGTTGTTGGACATTTGGGTGTTTTCCACTAGAATACATTTTAAGAGCAAGAGCGAGACGTGTTAAGCCCAGGTGCAGTTTGTTCCCTGTGCTTTCCATTGAGACTCTGAAGGCCCTTTCAGCAAGTACCTAGAAATAAAGTGCAGCTGTCAGCATTTGCCTTGAAATATCACTGGAGAAGAAAAGTTATGTGTAATGGTAGAATAGTAATCAATTGTGTTTGTTGTTATAGTTGAATATAATGAACATATAGGTCTATTTATGGTTGTTACCTTATGGTACTATCTCTAATCTACCTGAAACTGAATTTGTTTTTAGGCAGAGGGAAACGCTTATTTAAGAGGAACATGTAAATTTAGGCATATATTTAAAAAAGAAACTACTCAGAAAGTGAGCTAAGTTGTTTCTTCACAGCTAGGTTTTAGCTTCTTACCAGAAGTTTCAGTAGAACAAGGTAAGCAGTATTGTGATTCTTTGTGCTAAGTTTTTGTTGTTTCTGTCATTCTAAATTAAACTTGAAGGGTTGTTCTTTGGAGTACATGTGAATAAAGAGCATAATAGTGCTTCTTCTGTTCTTGGATTTCCTTTTCCACTGAGGTTGTAGCAGTGACCTATGAAACGATGCTAGTCCACAGTGGCAAAGATGCCACCTATCAGCTAAACCCAGTACAGGTATCAATGAGGAAGAGCTGGTGTCCCCCCGCCTAACCTGGGTTATAGCACTATCACCTAGGCTTCTTTGGCCTTGGCTCTCATGGGCCTTTTTTTTAGATGGATACTACTCATTTTTATGGCCATGGTGCTCTGTCTTCTTCCCCACATGATGTCATGGACTGTGTCTGACTGACTTACCAGTGCTTTCTTTTCTGTAGAATATTGACTGGGGGGATACTTGGCTCTCAGTGTGGATTGTTGAGCGAAAGGCTAGATGGGCCAGTGGGTGCCCAGCTGAATAGGCAGATGTGTGGGCAACAAGCTGTGTTTGGCAGTGATGAGAAGAGTGACATTTGTATTAGGGTGGAATAATGCTTATGATTGGGGAGATGCTAGAGATAGAAGGTTTATGGTACTTATACTGGAGACCATTTTGTAGGTAGGAAGAAATTAATGGGTAGTTTAGAGCAAGAGAATGCCTTTGTGAACCTGGAATTTTAGGAAGAGTAATCTCGGGAAATGATTAATAAGAGCATTGTCTTTGGAACTAATAATAATTGGAAAAGATCCATATCTAAAAAGAGTGAATATGGCCTTTTGCTTCTATTAAGCTTTTAGAAAGTTATTTTGTTAGACTTGAAAAATAAAAATCAGAGTTTCCTTAAATTTTTTCTCCCTTTTATCCCACCTCTCCCAAATAAGATAGGAAAGAGCTTACTCTAGTGGATGGACTAGGGAAGGGAGAGATAAGTTAAGGGATCTCTTTGAGAGATTGTTCTCCCATCGTGAAGTGACAGGCATGGGATTAGTATGAATCTCAGCCATTTAACTGACATGTCCATATATGATAGCTACGTGGGAGATATATGTTATTCACTAACTTTGTGTCCTTAAAGTGTGATTAGTGGGGTGGAGCCATGTTGTTAACGTGTTCGATAACCATGAGATGTAATACACTTTACTCAGGCATTTTTATAAATCTTATATTATGGTCAAATCAGGTTATCAATTGAATATTAACATTAATATGAACTGAAACATTTTAAATATAAATATATTTCAATTTTTTCCTCCTAGATAACTTCTTTGTGGATGATTATGCTAGATTTACTGTCTTGGATTCCCAAGGCAAGACTGCTGCTATAGCCAACAGTATGAACTATCTGACAAAGAAAGGTAATGCATTTGAGGCTTTTCTTGGATTCAACATTTTTTTTGTTAGTATTTGCAAACAATTTATCTTAATGTTGGTTGGAGAAAGAGATTCCATAATTTTTTAATCATTTCTTATAATGTTTTGAGTCTATAAAATACCTGTTTAAAATTTAATTCTTTTTTTTTTTTAATTTTTTAATTTTCTTTTTTTATAGTAGAGACAGGGGTCTCACTCTTGCTCAGGCTGGTCTTGAACTCCTGAGCTCAAATGTTCCTCCCACCTTGGCCTCCAGAGTGCTAGGATTACAGGCGTGAGCCACCACACCTGGCCCTAAAATTTAATTCTTCATATAAAAATTCAAGTTTTGTTTTTTATAAATTTTATATTGGGTATTAAAGTCAAAAGGAAAAATCTTTCATGGTTCAAATTGGAAAAATATTTATGATGTGAAAATGGATTTATGAGTTAGAAATTGGTTTGATTTGCCTTTTCATTGGCAATATATGGTTAATTTTATTTTAGGGTTTATAAGATAAACTTGGTTCTGGGAAGCCTTGTGTAATTTTTAAAGCTGATTTTTGTGTAGGGTTACTCAGTTAGGCTAAGTTTATGTAAAATGATGCCCTTTTAATGGCAGAAGGATTCTTTTCTCCTCTGGTCACATTTATTACTCTTGCTAAAAAGCACTGGCTGTCATTTAAGGCAGCTAATTTTACCCCTACTGTGATCTTCTCCTAGAGAGGACTTCTAGTTTCCCAGATAGATGTAAGTACAGGTAATTTCTCCTTTTGGTTCCACAAAGAAATTGTCCTTGAGGGCTACTGGGACAGCACTGTACCACTGATGGGACTGAACAGCAGAAAGAAGCGTAGAGCATGGTTAGCCATTTTGTAACTTTTGACTCTTACAGTTGGCATTACTTACAGAAATGACATTTTCCTTTTTTTCTGCTCTTTTCCCTTTATCTTTGTCCAGGAATGTCCTCCAAGGAAATCTATGGTAACTTAAAACTTCAGAATGTTCTATGCCTTTTCTTAATTCTCTTATGTGGTTTCAGAGACCGTTGTAATTCAGAATTTGTTTACACTTTATTGTGATGTTTCTGGAACCTGTGGGTAACAGTAGGCTATATCAATGTAGATAAATTTTTTATAAATGTTTGAAAAGAATTACTTTTCAGAAAGTTACAAATTAATATGATTAAAGACTATAATATGTTACCCACATGTTCAAAGGCTCTTTTTCATTTCATCATGCTAACAGATGTGCAGACTAGAATTAATCAGTGCATGTTCCTACTTTTTAATTAATTTACGTGGAATTTTCCCTTGCTTTCATTTTAATAGAGAAGTTTCATTACTTTTGCTTTGTATCTTTATTAAATTTGTCATTTTTTAATTTTATGCATGGTTTTCAGAAATTATTTGGTGTAACAGTAGTGTTGGAACACAGAATGTGCTTTTTCCCCTTCAACTCAGTTTGTTATTTTTGTTTTTCTATAGATGATTCTTTTATTAGGCCAGTAACTTTTTGGATTGTTGGGGATTTTGATAGCCCTTCTGGACGGCAGTTATTGTATGATGCTATTAAACATCAGGCAAGTATATGACTTCATTCTGTATTTTTGTTTGGGGCTGCAGTTATCTTCATGGGTATCTCTGTGCTGATGTGATTGTTTAGTGAGATTTGGGAGTCCTACTTTCTTAGTGCTTGAGGAAAAGGAGCATTGTGTCTTCAGAGCATTGTTTCACCAGCTCCCAAGAAAAAAGATCAAAGACTACAATATTCTGGCGTTATTTAAGGCAATAGGCACTTTTAGAGAAAATAATGTTGAGATCCTTATCACAGGCCAGTTTTTATTGCATGACCATTCACATTCTTGCTGCAGAGGTACTACAGCAATCACGCTGTGTGTGATGTGGGAGAGACAGGGACCTCATGCTGGGAGAGGTCCGGATGTGGGGGCAGTAGCACACAGGAACAGTTATGTGCATGTAGTAGAAGTAAATCCAGGTATGCAGAGGAAGACAGATGTAGACGATTTGAAAGATATGCCGCACATGAGTAGTAGGAATTGAGTGAATGGCAATGGTAAGTGATTGAGAAGAAATTGATTCTTCTACAGAGTGTCGTTTTCAGAGGATGACACGTCAAATTCTTTTTCCTGAGCTGTTACAATTTGCAGCTTCATCCAAATGTCACAGCCCTCCTTTTGTCCCTTTTCCACCCTGTGCACAGGAAGGCTTACTGAAATAAGGAAATAGCCAAGTGATTTCAGTTTTACTAAATGTGCCACGTGCCTTTATTGTCCAAGTGAATGGACGATGTGCCTTGGTGAATTCAAAGTTAGATCAGGGCAGTTCTAGTGAAGGGTGGTAGATGTACATGGAAGGCACTCTAATGCCGCCAGGTAAAGACTCAGACGGTCTCAGGTGGGAAGGAGAGTTGAATTTTTAAAATAAATATTTTAATTGAAGTACAATATAGGTTCAAAGGAGTGCACAGATCACAGGGATAACAGTGTCCCAAAATGCACACACCGATGTGACCACCATTCAGGTAAAAAACCTAGAGAGTTATCAAATTCTAGAAAGCCCTCCCTGCTTATGCCTAGTCACTACCTGCTCCCTCTTCCCTCTTCTCACATCATAGAATGGGTTTGCCTGTCTTTGACATTATTTAAATGGGATCTTATAATATGTATTCATTTGCATTTGGTGTTTTTTTGCTTAACTTTTTGTGAGATTTATCCAAGATGTTACAATTACTGGCATTTAGTTCTTTTTCATTGTATAGTATTGTATCATATGACTGTATCACAAAGTTTAGTTTGTTTAACCTATTTGAAGGATAATTGGGTTGCTTTAATTTGGGGTTATTAGGAAGAATGCTGCCATGAATATTCTTATACATCTCTTTTGATACACATAGTATGAATTTCTGCTGCTTATGTTCTTGATACAAACCCTTTCTTTGCTTTATGGATCCCAGACATATGCTTCCACATGGATTCTTGTCTGTTCACCCAGGGAAAGATTTGTTTTTGCTAGGAATCTGGAAAGGCCATGGGAATGAAGAAGGGTTTGAGCAGAGCACTGAAGAATGGTTGGAACTTAAAGAAGCAAAGATGGAATGTAGTTGGAGTTAGGATGCCAGTGTGAGGCATGATGTGTGTTAGATTAGAAAGTGTTTTGGGGAAAGATAGGATTCTGATGGTCTATAATATATGCTGTATTTCCAGGTGTGATAAGAAATGGAATAGGAAAGGTAGGCTTGGGGCCAGTTCATGTAGGGGTCCGGATGCTTGACTATAGCGTTTGAATTTCATTCTCAGTGCAGAGGAGAACTACTGAAGACTTTTAAGAGAGAGATTGTTTGCTACTTATGAAACATGACTGATGTTAATGCTGCTTTTTAAATTCAAAACATCTTCCATCTAACTCTTATTTCCCATTTTGTAAACAGAAATCCAGTAACAATGTTAGAATAAGCATGATCAATAATCCTAGTGAAGAGATAAGCTATGAAAACACTCGGATCTCCAGAGCAATCTGGGCAGCTCTTCAAACGCAGACCTCCAACTCTGCCAAGAACTTCATCACCAAAATGGCCAAGGAGGAGGCTGCAGAGGCCCTGGCTGCAGGAGCTGACATCGCAGAGTTCTCTGTTGGGGTAAGTCTCTGCACCTTTCGTGAGGCTGCCTGGCTATGTCAGTTGCCACACAAGTTCAATTCCTCGTGCCAACGTGTCCTGTTCATGATCAGCATTAGTCATTTTAGTCCTGAGTTTCACAGGATTTTTTTTTTTTTAATTTTGAAGAATCTTTCCAAGAAATAATTCTGTCACATTCTCCAAACTTGCCTAGGTTTCAAGATGCGCATAACTTAATGTGTGTTTTAAGTACAAAGCCATTTGTTTTGTACAGATCTTTAAAGACAGACAATATTTGATTTGTTTATAGAGCAAAAACTGAAATTTGAGTCACTTTTGTGTTAGAGGCTTATGTGTTCTTTGTGTATGTCCAAAATAAGCCCATGTTTATTCATTTATATAATGTTACTTATTTTTTGACAGGGTTTCATTGTTTAAAATTTCTTATAAAATGATGAGTATATGGTACTTGAAGTTTCAGTTAGAAAAAAAGGCTGTTACTGGAAATTAGCAAGATTTAAAAATGCAGGTTCAGGGTATTGTGAAGAATAGTGTGCCAGTTTTACAAATCACTTGAAAAAATAGGAAAAGGAAATAACAGTAACTTCATAAGTAGAGGGGGAAATTGGGGAGAATGGAGACTTGAGACATCATAATGTTAATTATGAAACTTCGTTATTACCTTTCACTAAAGGAGTATTTTATGGTTTATTTACTGTGATTATTCATTTATATGGTTTGCTCAATAATAATCACTTTTCCTTAATAATGATTACTTTCCTAGGGCATGGATTTCAGTCTTTTTAAAGAGGTCTTTGAGTCTTCCAAAATGGATTTCATTTTGTCTCATGCCGTGTACTGCAGGGAAGTTCTGAAGCTGAAGAAGGGACAGAGGGCTGTGATCAGCAATGGAAGGGTGAGGATTTGTGAACTTGACTTCACGTTAGGTCCGTGAGCACTCATTGCAGCATTCTCTGAAGCTAGTAAACCCTTCAGTTAGAGCCACTCTGTTTTCAAAGCCGATTAGGGCTTACCAAGTGCCGATGATGTTTCTGCCACTTTATTTCCAGGGAAGTGTGCTTTTCGACATGAATGTTCCTGTGCAGAGCCCTCCTGCTGTCTGTTTGTATCCAGCCGTTGTGGGAGGGGTTCAGAGTGTGGTGGCTCTCAGAACATAAGTCAGCATGGCCTTTGACATATCAAGTAGGCTGTGTTATTTTTATTCAGTGAGAGTTAATGAAAACTACCTCAAATATGATTTTACTTCAGAGTTTGCTTACTGTAAAAATAAGGTGAAGTGTTCAAGTCCATGTTCTATGTCCCTGAGGAATTAATAAGTAAACAAATAACTGAGTTGTTTTGGGCTTCACGTTTTATTTTTGCACTGATTTTATTTCGAGCATACCTGTGCCTGGTCTATAAGGTGCATGGGTGTGGAAGCCAGCCTGACGAGGGGGCCCCTTCACAGCTGCCGCCGGAGCAGCTCTCCAGCTCTGACCGCCTGTGCTTCTCTTCCTACAGATCATTGGGCCACTGGAGGATGGTGAGCTCTTTAACCAAGATGATTTCCACCTCCTAGAAAACATCATCTTAAAGACTTCAGGACAGAAAATAAAATCTCATATTCAACAGCTTCGGGTAGAAGAAGATGTGTAAGTTTTGTCATAGAAGAAATTAATTTGCTCATGCCGCAGGGGTTGTAGTAATTGTATTTTCCTCATTGGTCAAAGTTAGGATTATATATTGTCACTTAGGCTACCTATCCCAACTTGTTTTATTTCTAACTTTAAAATATAATGCTCTTTTAATTTGTGTTTCTGTTGAAGCAAGCTAATTTATTTCATAGGCTGATATTTAAAGAACTGAATTAGTTTTCTCTCTTTTTTTTTAAACTTCTGATCTGGAAAATTTCAAACATATGCAGAATTAGAGAGGTTAGTTTATTTATTACTTGGAATACTTACGTGAAAAAATACTTTTCCTCGTTATCTATTTGGTTATCATTAAGTTTTATTTTATTCAGGAAAGGAAAGGCAAATTAAAATGTGTCTATTCCTTTATTTCCCAGTGCAGAATACTGGGTTGTTTCTCTTGCATCCTCAATGATGATTTTTTTTTTCTTCCGAAAATTTTATTGGGGGAAAACTACAAAACATTTACAGTACAATGTTTACAGTAACAATTTGTAGTGAGCTGATTTCCCAAAATCACACTAGTATGCATTAGCTCATAACATTGAAAGAATTAAAATTAAAAACCATCACTGAAAAATGAAACTGGATTCAATGATGGTTTTTAATTTTAATTCTTTCAATGTTATGAGCTAATGCATACTAGTGTGTTATATCTCTTAATGGAAGAAAATAAATTGTTTGAATGGACCATATACCTGCTGTCTAACTAGAGCCCCTTGTCATATTTACCTAGTTTCTGCATTAAATATCAAATGAATGCATAGTTGGAGGATATATTTCTATGTTTAATTTTTTGAGGAACCACTACACTTTTTTCCACAGTGGCTGTACCATTTTACATTCCCACCAACAGTGCACAGGGGTTCTGAATTTTCTACGTCCTCACCAATACTTGTTATTTTCTGTTTTTTTGTTTTTGTTTTTTTATAATAGCCATCCTCATCAGTGTGAAGTGGTTTCTCTTTGAGGTTTGGTTTGCATCTCTCTAATGATTAGTGATGGTGAGCATCTTTTCATGTGCAGATTGGCTATTCATATGTCTTTGGGAAAATGTTCAAGTCCTTTGCCCATTTTTAATTGGGTTGCTTGGTGTTTTTTGTTATTGAGTTATAGGAGTTTTTTAAATACATTCTGGATATCAATTCTTTATCAGATATATGGTTTACAAATATTTTCTGCCATTTCATAGAAAAGTATACTTTGATGTATAGTTGGAGGATTTAAAATTTTAAAATTGTCTTGTTTTTCTCCCTTCATCTTTTTTTATACGCCATCACACTGCAGAGTTCAAGATCCATGTTTTAGTGAAGTGTTGGCTTCAGTAGCTGTCAAAGTAGTCCCTTTGCTAAGCCTTGGGCAATGTGGGAAGAAATCTTTTTTTTCTTTTCTTTTTTTTTTTTTTAAGAGGGTCTTGTTCTGTTGCCCAGGCTGGAGAGCAGTGGTTGCAATCATGGTTCACTATAACCTTGAACTCTAGGGTTCAAGTGATCTGCCCACCTCAGCCTCCCAAGTAGCTAGGACTACAGGCACATACCACCACGTCCAGCTAATTTTCTAATTTTTTTGTAGAGATGGGGTCTTGTTATGCTGCCCAAGCTGGTCTTCAACTCTTGGCTTCAAGCGATTCTCCTGCTACGGCCTAGAAATCTGTTTCCGTTTAAATCAGTACCAGGGCTTCAGATGAGGTGGTTCCTCCTACCTCAGCAGCTTTTGAGTGATGCCTTTTGTCCTGGCCTAGGAAATGCTTCCCTGATGCAGGCCAGGAGGTCCTTCATGACTTGAAGCAACGATGTCACAGGCATAAGCTTGGTGTGGCATCTCTTTGGGCCACTCCCTCTCTGTGTAGAGGCTTTGTGGACTATATAATTGCCAGACTGCCCATGAGACTTGCCTTGTGCCAACCAGAGATGGTTCTGGGTCTGTAGTGGGTGAATTTAGGGAAATATGGTAGTCATGGGGCTGCCAAAAGACCCATGCTAAAACTCTTAGGTTTTCCAGAATTACCTTTCCTGCCTTGGGTTTTCTTTAGTGCGAGAGCTGCTCCATCTGGGACTCTCTCCTCTATTACAGCCACAGCTTTCATTCTTGACCCAGCTTGTCGTCACAAGGTTATCCTGAGCTTTCTGAAGACTGGCGCTGTGTTCTTTGATCATGGGACTTTAGGAGCCTTTAGGGAGTTTCATGTTGGCCTGGTCACCCAGTCCACATCCCTTAATGTGTTTTGTGACCATGTTGGCACATCACAGGATGCAAATGGGCCTCTATTATATGTATTTGGAGTTAGTATTGAGAAGTTGAACCAAAAGAGATAATATGATATAGTTGTTTGGTTTAAAGAGAAAATATATAGGCTTAATTAGAATTTAAATATATTCACAAATGCTCTTTTAAAATTTTTATTTAGAATTTAGTCTTCAGTACAACAAATTAGAGCATGTTTTTCAGGCTCATAATTAAGTTCAAGGTCTTCCTTGGTTAGAAATCAATTTTAGAAGGGATGGGAATAATAGAAATGCTATTCTAAGTTGTTTACTGAAATATTGATTGTAATAGTGAAATTGGAAACAATATAGATGTTCAGTAGCTGATTGATTTAATAGATTATGGTGTATCCATAAATACAATATTATACAGTCATTAAAAATGTTGACATACGCTTGTATTTTTTAACCAACCAAAAGATTTTATAATGTATTTTTAAGTGAAAAAGCAGATGACTAAATAGTGTAATCCTTTCGTTTATATACGTTTAAAAATATAGAAGAATTATGAACCAAAATATCATAGGATATGTAATCTCAGTTTTTTCCTTTATATTCATTTTCCTGAATGTTTTTCCAGTGAATTATTACTCAAATTGCCATAAAAAGTAATAGTTATTTAAGAGGGTGAGGGAGAATATAAATAATATTGGCAGTCCTGTTAAGGGTTAGGCCCTGCACTAGGTGCTTGATAAGTTTAACCAGTGTAAAATTTACAAGAGTCATGCAAAATAGGTGCTGTCTCCATTTCATGCATGGAAAAATGACTAACTTCCTCAAAGTTATACAACTAATTACTTACAAAATCAGTATTCTTTCTCATGCTTATCGAAACAGAGCTCTTGCCTTCTTCAAACCAGTTTGTCAGCATTCAGTATTTGGGTTAATATGTTTGGCATGTGAAAACCTGTGGATAAAGAGATGCTAAGATGTCACTAACCCCATGTTTCAGGGCAAGTGACTTGGTAATGAAGGTGGATGCTCTCCTGTCAGCACAACCAAAAGGAGATGCAAGAATTGAGTACCAATTTTTTGAAGACAGACACAGGTATAGAATTAATGTTGAATTTGTTCATGCTCTTGAACATTAAACTCTTAAGTTTGCCTTTACCTCAGCTCCTTTATTTTTCCACGTAATGTTTGTATATTAGTTCTATAGGAATGGAACGCTTGTTGGGTATACAGTTTTCATGTATATATGTATTTGTATTCATATGTAAAATTCATATACAGATCTCACTTGCGTGAAAATTGACGTTTGTTTCTAAATAATTTTGAAATAATTCTGAGTGCATCCTTTTAGTAGAAAACAGCATTTAATGAAACAGACCAGTTGTGATTTTCTTATATTCAAGAATAAACAGATAATTAAAGCACTTATATACTCATTTTTTATTAAAAACTTTTGTTTTTGATAAAGCAAAAATAAGTTTAGCATTATGAGGAAGTCGTTGCCTTTTTGTTCTTCAGTTTTTTATTTTGAAAAGTGAAGATTATTGAAAGACCGTTACAGTGAACACCCAGATACCTTTCACCTACACCAGCTGTTGTGGGCCACATCCGCTTTGTCTCTGTCATCTGTGTGCATGTGTAGTCCTTATAATGTTTATTTATATGTTTGCATATACACATGCACTCGCTGTATTCTGTACCATTTGAAGGTATGTTGAAAACATGACATAACATGCCTAAAGTCTTCAACATATGTCTCCTGAGTATTAGGACTTTCTCCACAGTCCTGTTAGCATACCTCAAAAATTTAACCTTGATATGGTAATATTAATATACATTCCCTGTGCACATTTCTCCAATGTCTCAGTAAAGACCTTTTACAACCATCTTTTGTATTTGTTTTGGTCAAGATCACACATTGTGGTTAGTGTGTATCTTTAGTCTCCTTTAATCTTGAAGAATTCCCTGCCCTTTTTGGGGATAGGTGTGGGTGGGGCAGGGTTGTCTTTTGTGTTTTATGACATTGACCTTTCTTAAGAGTCCAGGCCAATTGTCTTGTGGATGTCCCACAGTCTGGGTTGTTTCCTCATGATTAAACTTAGATTGAATCATTTAGGAGAACCCTGCACAGTTAATGTATGTAGGCCTTGTCTTACTCGGAAAGTGCATGTATTCATTGTACCTCAGAATTCCCAAGGTTGAGTGAAACATGGATGCCTGTGCCTTACTCCTCTGTGATTCTGACGTGGCATGGATTGGACTTTGTTTTAGTGGACCTGTGTTTTTTTTTACAGCCAATCCTTACAGGGATCAGATTTATGCGGTCAGACTATTTGATGATTGCAGGCTGCAATGCAGACCCTCTCTGTTTGCACTGGCTATGTCTCCTAGTTTCTTATGTCTCCACGTTGGGGAGACTCCTGTGACTTCTGGCTAATCCTTGTTGAATTTTGCCATCAGCATCCAGATTGCACCCATTTTTTCAACGCTCTGCGTACTTTCAGAAATTAACTCACTGTCTTTCAGGAAATATTTCCCAATTGATCTAACATTTTGTTTGCTTTTCATGGCCAAGACCTGAGCAAAGACCTCTTCCCTTTTTAGAACATCCTTTTTTCCTTGAGTCTCCATGAATTTTATATCATTAAAATGCCCTAATTACAAATTCTACTATGATAAATTTTAGTTAGAGAAATTCTTATTGGGATTATGTTAATTAAATGAGTGTTTATTATATTTAAATCAGAAGTTTCTCATTTGTGCTAGAAATAAAAAGGTCTGAACTGTCACTTTGTGTACACCCTTATCCTCAAAGTGTGGTCCATGGGCCAGCAGCAGGGCATCGTCTGAGAGCTTGTTGGAAATGCAGGCTTTGGGCCCATACCAGACCTGCTGAATCAGCGTAAACATCTTAACAAGTTCCCCAGGTGATTTCCGTGTACAATAACTTTGGTGAAGCACAGTATTCTTTGCTATTTGCTATGCTCACCCTAGGCAAATGTGTATGAGCTCCAAATCTTGGACCTGTCTCTCTTACTTTTCACTTTATTTTGGCCCTTTCTCTGACCAGTATAGCAAGTATATTTAAACATGATATTGTTAATTTATATTGTTTTTGTTTCCACCCAATATATTCCTCTTTTGGTTTTTGTCTTGCCGTCTTTTTGTTGTAGAGATGTGGAAGTGAGTAAAGGACTTCACAGGGTCAGTTTCTGAGTAGGCCTGTTGCTGGTCACCTAGAACACCATGCTGGCTCAGAACATGAACGTGTGCCCAAACCTGGCTTGGGCAGGCCTGTTCAGATGTTATACTCCAGTGTAGAGCCTTGTTTGAGACTCTTCCTCTTGTTCACTGTGAGCGTTTCTATAATGCTATTCTCTAATGAGTTTTTCCTTCTAGAATTCTAGAGTAGCAGAGAGGTGCAGATTATTTTAGGGTAGCGGCTCTCAAATTTTAGCTTTTTAAAATGCTGATTGCTGGACCTGTCCCCTGAGTTTCTGATTCAGTAAGTCTGTGTTGTAGCCTGACAGAGTGCTTCTAACAAGTGCCCAGGTGAAGCTGGTGCTGCTGGTCTAGAGCCACACTTTGAGAACAGTTGTATTAGAGTAAAAAAAGTTTTGTTGTATTGGAATAATCATTGGCAGCTGATTGAATCTGGAATTGTTCTATCAGAGATTGAAAACATCTGCTCTGACACAGCGAGAAAGCTATTTCAATGAGTATTTCCAAAGCAGTTAAGATTTGAAATAATCTTCATCATTGTCTAAACTATAGTTACCCAGTTTTATTGGTTATATTCTGTCTCGTGTTTTACTTTTGTACATCCTATTGGATAAATGTTCTTGCATAGCAGATCATAGCGGAGTAGCAGTAACGAAACCACATTAAAGTATTATTCAGAGCAAACAAAGTATTGATTTAGGCAATTAATGCTTTTGGAAAATTAGGTATAGTTTTCAATCCTTTCAAGTTGATTCCTTTTTAAAGTGCATCAGAAGCCCCTGTTCCACTTCGGCTCCCCAAGTCAGTGTGCCTTCACAGGGAGGCCACGCAACAGGAAGCTCCATTTGGGTAAATGAGTGTTCTCCCCAGAAACCCTAGAGGTACAAACTGAAGCCTAATCAGTTTTCATTGTTGATTTATTAAGACCTGACAAAATATGTATAACTTAAATGCTTACAAGTATGTGATGAAATTAATTTTTTGGCTGTATAAATTGGTTTAGTTTTTCAGGAAATGTGGCTGACAGTACATATTTGCCACAAAAATATTTATATCCTATGACTCCATAATCTCATGTCCAGCACTCCTTTGAGTCTAAAGAAATTTCCAAATAGGGAGAAAGTTGGAAGTACAAATTGTTTAGAGATCAAAAGCCATCTTAATGTCCAACAGTAAAGCTTAAGTAAACTATGGCAGATTCATTTAGTAAATAAAATATCATTTCTTATTCAGGATGCTTGTTGCTGTAACAATGTATGCAAATCTTGGTGCTAAAGTGGTGGGGAGGGGAAGGATATTGTTTTAAAATTGCTAATATTCTGCAGTTATTACAGCTAATTTTTATACAAGTGTCTGGAAAGGATTATGGAAAGCTACAGCTAAGTGATTGGGCTGGGATAGTGAGATTTTGTGGTTATATTTTTGCTTTTTGTCTGTTTTGCAGTTTTTCTGGAATGTCCTTAAGTTTCTTTTATTATTTTTTAAAAATTGATTTATTCCTTCTCTCCTCATATTCTTATTGCCAGGAAATAAAAGTTGGTATAATAATCAATAACTATCAGAAGCTACCATGAGTAGCTTTTAACAGTTTTTGGTTAAATACAGTTTCAAGCTGGTTTTCCTCTCTTTGCACAAATCTTTCAGTCCATTTCAAGTGTGCCCGAGTGATTAGGGTTTTGCAGTCTTCGGGGTAGACATAATCACATAATTGGACACCATTGTAGCCCAGTTGTTCTAGATCTAAAGTTTTTTGAAATGCTAAGAAGGCTGATAGTTTATATTGGACCAAAAAAAGCTACAACTTAACTTTGTTTCCTGTTTCCTCCATGTTAATGTTTTGTCTTTTTGATCTTTGTAGTGCAGTTAAACTGAGGCCGAAGGAAGGGGAGACATACTTTGACGTGGTGGCTATCGTTGACCCTGTCACCAGAGAAGCACAGAGGCTTGCCCCATTGCTCTTGGTAAGACAGCTGTAAAGGCAGTTTAGAGCACCTTTATCTGAAGGAGTCGCATCTCCAGTGGACAGTGTTATAGAGCATCCTGGGCAGAGCAGTCTTCATACAGATTGACGATAGTGTCATAATCTTAGAAAGTTGGAGCCAGTTTGGTTGGCTGCCTCATGTAATGAAAACAAATGGTTAACATCCTCCTTTAGAGCAAAACATTTTTTTTTTTTTTTTTAAAGAGATGGACTCTGGCTTTGTTACTCAGATGGGAGTGCAGTGGCGCGCCATCATAGCTCACCGCAGCCTTAAGCACTCATACTCAAGTGATTCTTCTGCTTTGGCCTCCTGGAGTGCTAGGATTAGAGGCAGGTGCAACCGCACCCTAGCCTAGAGCAAAACATCTTTTTTTTTTTTTTTTTTTTTTTGAGGCAGAGTCTCACTCTGTTGCCTGGGCTAGAGTGCCATTTTCGAACTCCTGACCTTGAGCAATCCACCCGCCTTGGCCTCCCAGAGTGCTAGGATTACAGGCATGAGCCACCACACCCGGCCAAAACATCTTAGAATTAAGTTGATCTATGCTATATTTTAATTTATAATGGCAAAAAGGTATAAAAGAATTCTTTTCCAGCGGGCGCGGTGGCTAACACCTGTAATCCTAGCACTCTGGGAGGCCGAGGCAGGAGGATCACTCAAGGTCAGGAGTTCAAGACCAGCCTGAGCAAGAGCGAGACCCTGTCTCTACTAAAAAATAGAAAGAAATTAATTGGCCAACTAAAAATATATAGAAAAAAGTAGCTGGGCATGGTGGTGCATGCTTGTAGTCCCAGCTACTCGGGAGGCTGAGGCAGGAGGATCGCTTGAGCCCAGGAGTTTGAGATTGCTGTGAGCTAGGCTGGTGCCATGGCACTCTAGCCTGGGCAACAGAGCAAGACTCTGTCTCAAAAAAAAAAAAGAATTCTTTTTCATTTTCTTTTTTTATAACTACCTTGGATTTTTTGTCATGGCATATCTTTTAAACATCTATAACTTGTTAACAATTTTAAGGGTATTTAAAAGCTCTGACAACACAGTTGCCATAATATCATTTCTTTTAGTTTTTCTTTAAGGTAACATTTTTATTGCTATATAATCACCTAACCTTTTTTGTGGGTATTTATATATGTGTTTTTTATATCTTTTAAGATGAGCTTTGATGATGAGGCCTTACATTTTCCTTTTATAAATCCGTATCCGTTATCTGTCTGCGGCTTCCCCACAGCCATGTGTTGAATTTCTTTATGTGAGGAGCAGTGATCTGCAGTAGTCTACTTCCCATTGTTTTTGGCCAAGTCACATGTATGTGTGATTTAGATTCTGCACTAGTGTGATTTCCAAAAATTTCTCTACTGTAGACTTTATGGCAGTTATCCTTATATCTTTTCTTGAGATATTAAGAAATGTTCTGTCTTAAAAGAGACTACTTTGAGTGTATAATTTATTATTTACTCAGTGTCAAGTAATCAATTTCTGAATAATAAATTTAAATATTTTGTCATCTGGTTTGCTTTTTTAGGTTTTGACTCAGCTGATAAACATGAATCTGAGAGTATTTATGAACTGCCAGTCTAAACTTTCCGACATGCCTTTAAAAAGGTAAAGCATGATATTTAAGAAAACAATTGAAAAAATGGTACCGAATCTGAAGGCTGATATTGAATGCTAAAGGATCAAACAGGTTTATGAGTGAACATCATTTTTAAAAGATCATTTACTAAATGTTCAGTTTTGCCAAATACTTGTTCTGATCTGAAATTCTAGAAGATAGTGTGGGCATGGGAACATTGAGGTGGCATTAACCCAGGCTACTTGCATTTGTGCTTTTCATCTTAAAAGAAGAGTAATCATTTTTAGTTGGAACGTGTATGTTAGAGGAAGCTTGCTTAGGCTTCTTTGCAGTTATCTCAAAAAAGAGGACAGGCTTAGCTATATACTGTTAAGAGCTTTGGAATGGTCATTTATGGAGAAAGTAATGCAAAAAAGCAATTAATAGTGTAGCATATATTGTGAAGGGAAATTCTTACCTTGCAAATATGCTGTGTTCTACAGTTTAAATTCTAAGTGTATTTATTGGCTGGGCACGGTGGCTCATGCCTGTAATCCTAGCACTCTGGGAGGCCGAGGTGGGCGGATCGCTCAAGGTCAGGGGTTTGAAACCAGCCTGAGCAAGAGCGAGACCCCCATCTCTACTAAAAACATAGAAAGAAATTAATTGGCCAACTAAAAATGTTAGAAAAAATTAGCCAGGCATGGTGGCGCATGCCTGTAGTCCCAGCTACTTGGGAGGCTGAGGTAGAAGGATTGCTTGAGCCTAGGAGTTTGAGGTTGCTGTGAGCTAGGCTGATGCCATGGCACTGTAGCCTGGGCAACAAAGTGAGCCTCTGTCTCAAAAAAAAAAAAAAAATTTCTAAGTGTATTGAAATAGTCCACATGTACTCACCATTAAATTGATACTAATAGATCAATACATATGCACATATGGAAGTAACATTAATTGGGTGTCTGGCAAGCGGGGTGGGGGAGTTGGCTAAATTCACACCTAACAGGTATGGAACGTGCTGTCTGGGGAATGGGCACGCTTGTAGCTGTGATTCTGGCAGTGCTAAAGCAATTTATGTAACAAAAGCTTTTGTACCCCATAATATTCTGGGAAAAAAAAGTTAAAAAAAAAAAAAAAAGGAAACAGTGTTTGCAAGTGACCGAAGGGTTTCCAGCTTCCATCATCATCCTTGTATAGGAGAAATGTTTAAATTATTGCAGTGTTTTCAGGGCTGGTCTGAGAACCCAACCAGTATTTATGACTTGGTTTTTAAGAGAAAAATGAATTCTTCCCAAAGGGAGAAAAGTACTTAGGAAATGCTTATGGCCCTGAGAGCAGCCATGCTCATGAAGGAATGGCCTTCCCTGTCCTGTCCCTCTTTGCCTCTTCTTGCACCTGCAGCAACTGCAGGAGACGTTCTTAGGTCAAAAAATGATTTTTGGAGATACTTTTGCCAACTTGGGAGGATACCCCCCTTCAAATCTAGTTTGCTTTCAGGCAGTTGTTTAACTATATAAATTCAAGGACCATGGTCACATAGAAAAAAAATTTAACATTTTTCTTTTTAATTTCAGCTTTTACCGTTACGTCTTAGAACCAGAGATTTCTTTCACTTCAGACAATAGCTTTGCTAAGGGCCCAATAGCAAAATTTTTGGATATGCCTCAGTCTCCACTGTTCACTCTGAATTTGAACACACCTGAGAGTTGGATGGTAGAATCTGTGAGAACACCATATGATCTTGATAATATTTATTTAGAAGAGGTAAGACTGTCATTGTTTCCAAATATCTAATTATGTATAAAAGCTATTTATGATATAGTAGTGGTAGACTTTGAACAGATTGAATCATAGTCTAGGTGGACCTCTGAGATATCAGTGTTCAGATATGATATTTTTTTAATACAACAGCTTTATTCATATATAATTCATGTACCATAAAATTTCCTCCTTTAAAGTATACAGTTCAGAGGTTTTATTTATTCACAGAGTTGTTCAGCCATCACTGTGATCTAATTTTAGACTGTTTTCATCATCCCCAGAAGAAGCTCCATATCCCGTGGAAGTTACTCCCCATTCTTTCTAGCCCATGGCAACTACTGATCTACATTCTCTCTCTGTAGATTTTTTTTTTGAGACAGAGTCTCACTCTGTTGCCCGGGCTAGAGTGCCGTGGCGTCAGCCTAGCTCACAGCAACTTTGGACTCCTGGGCTCAAGCGATCCTTCTGCCTCCCGAGTAGCTGGGACCACAGGCATGTGCTACCGTGCCCGGCTAATTTTTTCTATTTTTGGATGGGGTCTCACTCTTGCTCAGGCTGATCTGGAACTCCTGAACTCAAACCATCTGCCCTTCTCGGCCTCCCAGAGTGCTAGGATTACAGGTGCGAGCTACCGCGCCCGGCCAGTATGTGGTCTTTTATGACTGGCTTCCTTCACTTAACAAATTGTTTTCAAGATTCATCCATGTTGTAGCATACTTCTCTACTTAATTTTTTTAATTGCCATATAATGTTCCATTGTATGAATATACCACATTTAATTTATCCATTCATGAATGGATATTTGGGTTGTTTCTGCTTTTTGGCTATTATGAATAATGATACTGTGAACGTTGAGTACATGTTTTTGTGCTGATCCATGAATATGGAATATATCTTTCCATTTAGTTCTTTAATTTCTTTCAGCAGTGTTTAGAGCTTATCCTCTCATCTGTATTTTTGGAATGACCTCCTTATTGTTTTTTCTCCTTTCTCTTTCCACCCCAGTTTTTATAATTGTATGCAGTCATTATTAACCACCACCACAGTCAAGATACAAAACATTTCCGTCACCCAAAAAAGTTCTTTTGTACCCCTTTGCAGGCAATCCCTTCCCCTTACCCCTGGTCTCTGGCAACAAATGATCTGTTTTCTATCATTATAGTTTTGCCTTTTCTCAAAGTTCTTAAAATATGATCATCCGATATGTACAATAAATCCTTTTTGTCTGCTTCATTCACTTTGCAAAATGCTTTTCAGATTTATCTATGTTGTTGCTGAGTAGTCTTCAAGAGATTAATTTTGATACTGCAGGTG
Organism: Lepilemur ruficaudatus; assembly: GCA_963574885.1. NCBI lineage: Eukaryota > Metazoa > Chordata > Mammalia > Primates > Lepilemuridae > Lepilemur > Lepilemur ruficaudatus. The sequence goes on along the minus strand of CAUYRT010073913.1, from coordinate 31,302 downwards.
GACAGCATAGTGGCTGCCGAGTATGAGCTGGAGTACCTGTTACTGGAAGGTCATTGCTATGACATCACCACAGGCCAACCCCCCCGAGGACTACAGTTTACCTTAGGAACTTCAGCCAACCCCGTCATTGTGGATACTATTGTTATGGCCAATCTGGTAAATAATTAGTTCTTCAGATACTGACATTGTAGTTATATTAGTTTGGGCACTACAGTTTATGATGGAACAATCTTAACCATAGAGTGAGATTAAAATTCATAATTGACTGAATTTGGTCTGTATAAAAATCATTAGTTCAGCTAAATTTTTAGGTTAGAATTACATGTCAGCTTAAAAGGAAAACATGATGGAATACTCTGCTCTAACCAAATTGGTCCCTGAAAATGGATTGCTCATGAGCTCACAGCCTTTTTCTTTTCTTTGGATGTTTACAGCTTATTCACAAATCACACATTGATTCTTCACTGAAGTACAGATAAAAGGCAGACTTCTTGGCTTGACTGGCCTGCATTTTGCTAGAGTTTCTAATGTGTAGTTTTTTTTTTTTTTTAAGAGAGTTGCACTGATTTGTTTACTATCTAATCTATATTATAAGTGACTGATATTTCAGAAATAGAAGTAACTATCCCTCAGAAACGGAATTTTGATGTTTTGAAGAGAACTAAAATTTGGTGTTTCTTCTTGCTCTAGGGCTACTTTCAGCTAAAAGCCAACCCAGGAGCTTGGATTCTTAGACTCAGGAAGGGACGCTCTGAAGATATTTATAGAATCTACAGGTAGGATTAAGTGATGCAGGTCCATTTCTCCAGAACATTTTGAAATGAGAACCAGCTCTAACTGACTACTACTTGGGCAGTTAGTGAGGCATCACAGATTTCATTTGCAGTTGTGTGTATGGTGAAACAATGTTTTTGTTCCACCCAGGAGTATGGTGCCCCCAGCTCCCGTCCTAGCTGTCTAGGGCTCTCATCCTCCTGTGCTTCCCAGGTGGACATTCCCTGTCTCTCGAGTGTTTCATACTTCAGGGCTTTCTTGTCAGAGTTGTACCTTACCTTGGAACCCTGCTCTCTGCTAGACGACAGCAAACATAGTGAATTCCTATTGTTACTGTGACTTTCTGCACCTTGAAATTTGGTGACTGAAAATTTTAGGCATTACTGTGGGTTAGTAGAGAAACATTTTTAATTTTTCCTCCTCTGCCTTTGTGTGCCTGCCAGTAGAGCTGGTTATAGCTCTTTTTATAGCGTGAAGGCGCCAGGTTGAGTACAAGACCTTCAGTTGACTGTGTGGCTGCAGGCAGAGGAGAGACTAGTAGATTGCTTTACAGCACTGTTCCAATTAGAGAGTAGAGTGGTGGCGTTCCAGTGGTGGTTCAGGGTGGCCCATCCTGCAGTGCTGCTTTGCTGAGGGCTCTGTGCTTGGCTCGCACCTTGTGAACACAGACGCTTGTTTAGCACTCACCACGCACTCGCCATGCCTGGGGGCCTCTCCCTGGTGATAGATAATTTGAAGGACTCTCGAGGGAAGTTTGGGCATGCACTGTGTATGAAGGTAAAGGTTTTAACAGGTGCTTCTTTGTAGCTTGAAGGGGCTTCCTTCAGGTTGTGAAAAAGTGATTTGTTCTACCAGCATAGGCAACATAGCAAGACCTCATCTGTATAAAACTTAACTAACTAAATAAGTAAATTAGCCAGGTGTGGTGATGTGTGCCTGTAGTCCCACCTACTTTGGAGGCTGAGGTGGGAGGATAGCTCGAGCCCAGGAGTTCAAGACCAGTGTGGGTGATACAGTGAGACATCATCTCTAAAAAAAGAAACCAAAAGAAAAAGAAAGTTATTCGTTCTGAAAAACTTCTTTATGAGAAAGATGATGGACAAATATGTCAGATTGCTATGAGACCATTACTGCATTTCGAGAGTTGTGATTGTGATATCTCTCTTTGCTTGTTTCTCTAAGCCATGACGGTACAGATTCTCCTCCTGATGCTGATGAGGTTGTTATTGTCCTCAACAACTTCAAAAGCAAAATTATTAAAGTGAAGGTGAGTTTGTATGCTAAGGCAGCCACTCTTTTATAGTTGGTATAAGTAACAGTATTCTGTTGTTTGGTAGCTACCATGTAAAAATACGTATCTTGGGACCAGCCCAAGGCTCCCTTTGGAATTAAGTGTAGCAAGTGTAGGAACGCTGCTTTAAGGCAAAATGTCTTTGTATTAATAAATGTCAGTTTGTGGCTTTCTTCAACTGAGAGATTGCACCTTTTGAGTAATGCCGGTGAGCAGTGCAAATCCCATTTTACATAACATGTTCTCATAGCTGCTGTGTTGCTTTATATAGCCACAATTCATAGAATTATTGGTGATTCTCAGAATATTGGGGAATGCCAATGAAAATTTCAACAACAATAAAATGGTACTTTAATTTCTTCTCACTTCTACTTAGTGTTCTCAGAATTTTGAAGTTCTTAGTGCCTTAACATAATGTAAAATATATTATGAAATGAATGATCATTACATGCAGTGAAATCTAAAGTAGACCACGGATAGTTGAGCAGAAAACTGGTCACTGTGCTATACCGAGAAGACTCAGCCTACTTGTGCTAGAGATCCTGAAAAAAAACCTGTGACTTGAAATGCCTCCCTCCTGACAGCTGGGACCCTGGCAGGCAGCAACCCCCACCCAGCACTGCCTGTCCACTCGGCAAATCGTGTTCTGGTTCCACTCAGATTATTTTCTACACAGTTGAGTTTGAGGTTCTTTGCCCATTTTGCAAGCTGAAAATGGCTACTGTCTAATAAAAGAGATTGATGTCTTCTCACTTAACGTTTCTGGGGTGAGCATCCCAGAGAAAATACTTCTGTTGAATACTTTGAGACTCTGGGTGCGGTTGTGCCTGCTTGTGGAAGAATTGATTGATAATTCCCTGTTGACCATACTCACAGTGTACCTCCAGTGAAAAGCAGTTTTGTGCCTATTAGGCTACCAAGAGGAGTAAGATGTTTATCACATATGATTGCAGGTTCAGAAGAAGGCAGACATGGTGAATGAAGACTTGCTGAGTGATGGAACAAATGAGAATGAGTCTGGATTTTGGGACTCCTTCAAATGGTAAATTGGCATCATGAAAAAAGTGCTTTTAAGAAAAAACTGAGATACAAGCTCCATCCATCCCTCCCTCCTTTTTGACTCTTGTAATTCTGTCTGAACCTTTGGTTTGTGCAGCCAAATCTTGTACTGTCATATTTGGAGTAGATGGATATTTTCCACATGATCAACGAAAAGAGGGTGATGTCTCCTCCTGGTGACATTTCTTCTGTTCCATACTTGAGTCTCATTCGGGTGTGTGCTGTTTGGAGGGTTGACTGGTAATTGCTCAGTTTACTTCCCGTTGTACAAGTCACATTCTGTGCTACAGCCCTGTTCAGTCTGTTCCTAAGGCAGCACAGCATCTTGGAGTGAGCATCTTCCTTGGAACCCTGTGGGGTGGCTCTGCCGGCCGTGTGCTCTCTCCCAGGGTACGAGGGGTGCTTTGGGACTGCTCCAGCTGCATCCCACCCACTAGGGAGGGAATGGGGGTGGGAAAGCACCATCTCTTTTATCTTACCTTAAAGGCCTGTGCGTCTCTACCAACATTTCAAGTGACCTTGTTTTTACCTTTATTGTTATAGGGGCTTTACAGGAGGACAGAAGACTGAAGAAGTGAAACAAGATAAAGATGACATAATTAATATTTTCTCTGTTGCATCTGGTCATCTCTATGAAAGATTTCTTCGGTTAGTTTTGCTGATTATTTCGTATATGTGAATGAATTTGTCACAGTATTCTTATTTAGGGAGGAAAAGTTTTGTTGGATTCTGCCCATTATACTTCTGTGTATTTGAAGCACTCCTGAGGACTGTGCATAGCTTGCTGTAAGTAGTCGTATTATGTTGTTCTGGTGGTCAGCTCCATGAAGTTGAGCTATGTAGTAAATTCCTCTGTGTGGATATTATTAATACAAGGCTGTAGACCATTCATATCACTGCATGGATTATAGACAGTAGTATTTACTTGGCTACCAAACACTGCCTAAACCAGAAATTAGGAGGTTCACATAGAACATGGAAGGGGAACAGAATCATGGAACACCTCACTGCCATCTAAAGATTCATAGGGTCTTAGAGCCAGGAGAGATCTTGGTTGTTACGTATGAACACACAAGAGAAGGGACTTGCCAGAGGTCACACAGCTAGAGCCAAGAAGGGCCACAGGCTTGGGCCAGTTGATATGGTGCCGGGAGGGAAGGCACTCAAGAGCACCCTGTCATTGCCTCAGGAAGGCTCAGCTCTAAAGGCACACCTTTGTCTGAGGGCTACTTTCCTAACTGCCAGGGTTCTTTCCACTTTTCACTTTTTTTTTTTTTTTTTTTTTAGGACAGAGTCTCACTCTGTTACCTGGGCTAGAGTGAGTGCTGTGGCATCAGCCTAGCTCACAACGACCTCAAACTCCTGGGCTCAGGCGATCCTCCTGCCTCAGCCTCCCGAGTAGCTGGGACTACAGGCATGTGCCACCATGCCCGGCTAATTTTTTCTATATATTTTTAGTTGGCTAATTAATTTCTTTCTATTTTTAGTAGAGACAGGGTCTCACTGTTGCTCAGGCTGGTTTCAAACTCCTTACCTTGAGTGATCCGCCCTCCTTGGCCTCCCAGAGTGCTAGGATTACAGGTGGGAGCCACTGTGCCCGGTCCACTTTTCATTTTTTACCACAAATCTAGTCAGTAAAATAGTCAAAATGTCGTTTTAGTCATTTTTAGCCCTCCTGTTTTCAGAAATAATATCTGAGCTAAAATAATGATGATAGTAGCAGCTGAATTTAATTGAATTCTTTGACTCAAAATTTGTTTTAGTTTGTTTTCAAAGTAGGGAATCCTGAGCCAGTAACTCCGTGCCTGCCTGCCTCTGCCTGCTCTTGTCCCCGGTGCAGCGCCAGGCTGCCGGAGGCCGTGCCCTCGCGCCTTCCCTCAGCGCCACATGCTGCTGGCGCTTGGCAGTGCTTACAACCTCCAGTATTCATTTGAACTATAATTAATATATCCATTCATGAAGCAGTTTATTTAAAGGTGTAACAGAATTAGAACATTTGCCTCTGTCAATTAAATATATTTTATTGATAAGAAATGCCCCTTCTCTACCATTCAATGATAACTTTTTAAGTAGGAATAAGTACAATGTCCCATCACTAAGTCTTTCTCTCTGCCTAATTGAGCCATCAGTTAGCTCTGCTGTGAAGAACATTTAGCTGTGTTGTGATTGATTCTACTTAATGCTGTTGCAGTTAAAAACATTGGAAAATTATTATTATTATTTGCTTTTGTTTGGCAGCATAATGATGCTATCAGTGCTAAAGAATACCAAGACTCCTGTGAAATTCTGGTTCTTGAAGAATTATTTGTCTCCCACATTTAAGGTTTGTTTTATAAGGAATAGGAAAACATTCTTATTAAGGAAATATTTACAATATTTTTTTTTACTACTTTTGTTTTATCTGTATACTTTGAAAAATTTTCCTTTTATTAGGATCCCCTAGTTTAGTTGCATATTTCTATGTTGATTATTCTCCCTGCTTGGTCTGTTTGAGAGGAACAGTTGTTATAAAACAAAACACAAAATTATGACTGTTTGAAGCTTGGATAATATAGAAGAAGAGTCTGTATCTTTTGTTAGAAGCATTAGTTTGATGAAATAATAGTCCCTTCCTCTGAAGCATGCATGTCTTACTTTTAGAAAGCAAGCACAGCATTGGTTTACATTGAAGAGAATGATTAATTTTATCATGAACCACTACCAGATGATGTATGGAAATAATGCTTCATCTGTGCAAAACAAATACCACACTTGGAAAGTTTTCTGCTTTTTTTATATCAGCCACTATTTGTCATCTAAATTGATTTGTTTGCATCTTTTTTTTTTTCCTGTAGAACTTACTAAACAACATTTATTATATTCAGCAACATCTCTCCTAGATAAGTAATTTAATTTTGGTCTCCTGAAGGTACTTGTATTTAGAATCTGAAAGACTTATTCATTAATGGCAACAAATTTGTCCCTAGTTTTGATTTTGCTACATTTTTTCCTGGGTTAGACCTAGTCTTGAGAAAGACTTATAATCAAGCTCAATAAATGTTTTACTGAAATTAAGTTTAGACAAATGGACTTAAAGTTCATATGCCTTAAACACACACACACACACACACACACACACACACACACACACATCTAAAAGCCTTAACTTAAAGATCTGTCATTTCATCTGGTGACCAGAAGTCAAAAAGCAATGGCGGTTTGGCAAAAGTTTACATGTATTCCTTTATGTAGTCACAAATGGGTTGGGGCCAATTCTTTGTGAGACTGCTGCTTTGGTAAATGTGTTTTATTTGTGCTGCATTCATGGTGGTTATCTTACATTATTAATGCGGTTTTCTTAATCAGAGGAAATGACTGTTTGTTGTTCTCTGTGTCTAAAAATAGGAGTTTATACCTTACATGGCAAATGAATACAATTTCCAGTATGAGCTTGTTCAGTATAAATGGCCCCGGTGGCTTCATCAGCAAACTGAAAAACAGCGTATCATCTGGGGTTACAAGATCCTCTTCCTGGATGTACTTTTTCCACTGGTTGTTGACAAATTCTTATTTGTGGATGCTGATCAGGTAAGCTCTTAAAGGCCAGATTTGATTTGTTTTGTTTTGTTTTGTATTTTTATACAGTGTCTTGCTCTGTTGCCCCAGCTAGGGTGCTGTGGCATCAGCCGAGCTCACTGCAACCTCCAACTCCTGGGCTCAAGTGATCCTCCTGCCTCAGCCTCCCGAGTAGCTGGGACTACAGACATGCGCCACCATGCCCAGCTAATTTTTTCTATTTTTGGTAGAGATGAGGTCTCGCTCTTGCTCAGGCTAAAGATCAGATTGTAATAGTTTGTATTAAAGGCAACAGACTTCTTTTTCCTTTTTAAATGATATTTTTCTAGTTATGGAATAGTACACGCTTATTTTACACTTAGAAAATATGTAAAAGTATCACTCAGATGTGATTACTTTTTAAATTTACAAATTTATATATCTCCTTTTCTATGTCTTTTTAACATAGTTGTGGTAATATCATGTATGCAGTTTTTATCTTACTTAATTCGTTTAACATAAAAGCTAAGAATTAAGGTTTAACAGTGCTTGCCATCATCTCCAGTGATCTGCCCAAAAGCTGGGCGTTATTGGCACGGGTGACAGACGAAGCTCAGGTGGATGCTTGGCCTCAGTGATAGAGAACAATGCAGGTACTCTTCGAGCTGTCAGGATTTGACTTAATTAAAGGGAACAAACACATTGTGATTTTAGAGTATACAAACTCAAACAGCATAAATGCACTTCTGCCTGCAGCCTTCCGCCTCACCCCGAGCCGGCTGAAACTCGAGTCAGTTACTGGAGTGGAAGTGATGTAGTGTGTGCATACATCATTTGGACAAAGGTGTACCCACCTCTTTGGAATTCCCATCAGCTGGCTCAGCCTGAAGTATGCTTTCCTGATTCGAACATAGCCACATTTAATCCTTGTTGAGCACTTAGATAGGTGAGGCATTGTTCCACACCTATCTGTGTGTTAACTTATGTAAGCTTCCCAACAGCCTCCTGAGCTAGGTGCTGTCATTTTCTCCACTTTACGGATGAGGAAGCTAAGGTACAGAGAGGCTAAGCAATTTGAATGTGTTCTATTTCTACTCCCTTTGAATACTTGGAGTGCTGTGTGCCACGTACTAGGCTCAGGGTCTCACATGTTAGTGAGGGAAGCGAGCTATAAGTGGAGGAATACAGGCTCACACTGTGTCTACTGCTAGCTCCTGTGCCATTAACCACTAAGCTGCCCTCCATGCTGCCTTCAGTGAAGCACTCTGTGTTTTAGGGAAACTGCATTAGAGCTGTCTGCGTGGTTGCTTAACAAATGCCTTTTGATATTCTTTTCTCCAGATTGTACGAACAGATCTGAAAGAGTTAAGAGATTTCAATTTGGATGGTGCCCCTTATGGCTATACCCCTTTCTGTGACAGCCGAAGAGAAATGGATGGCTACAGGTTCTGGAAGTCAGGGTACTGGGCCAGCCATTTAGCTGGGCGAAAGTATCATATCAGGTACTGAGAAGGGAGTGCTGCTCATGCTGTTGTGTGGCTTTCTTTTCTTTAAAATTAATTTAAAGAAAGCTAATCAAATCAACCTAAATTTAGTGAAAAATTGCAAATAGATAGTACCTTAATATGGTTTAAAAATAAATATTATAAAAAATAAACAATAAATAATCTTCCTAATCCTGTCTCTCTCCTACCCAGTTCCAACCCCCACAACAGATAACCTCCCCTGTTTATTGTCTGTACTTCCAGGGTTTCTTACAGTTATCAACGTACACTCTTTTTTACACAAAATATATTACATATTTATACCATTTTGCAAGCTACTTTTTTAACTTAATGTCGTATAGATCTTGGTTATATCAATATATAGGGAAGGACCTTATTCCTTTTTACAGCTGCATATTATTCCAGTGTATGAATGTTATTCATAGTCTTTTCCTATGACATACATTGCAATGAATAATTATCAAATACCTTATTTTGTATATTTCAGGTGTGTTTGCAGGGTAAATTCCTAAAAGTAGACCTCTTAGATCAAACAGTGTGTGCATCGATTGCATTTCTTTTCTTTTTTCTTTTTTTTTTCTTTTTTTGAGACAGAGTCTCTGTGTTGCCCTGGCTAGAGTGCCGTGGCGTAAGCCTAGCTCACAGCAACCTCAAACTCCTGGGCTCAGGCAATCCTCCTGCCTCAGCCTCCCGAGCAGCTGGGACTGCAGGCATGTGCCACCATGCCCTGCTAATTTTTCCATATATATTTTTTAGTTGGCCAATTGATTTCTTTCCATTTATGGTAGAGACTGGGTCACACTCTTGCTCAGGCTGGTTTCAAACTCCCGACCTTGAGCGATCCACCCTCCTCGGCCTCCCAGAGTGCTAGGATTACAGGCGTGAGCCACCCTGCCCGGCCATCGATTGCATTTCTAATGAACACTCCTTTATCTTTTCTGGAAAAGTGTGGTTTCGAAGATTTGGAGGATAGGGCAACTGTAGAGAGCAGCACGTACAAAGATGTTTGGGCCTGGTCGTTTCAGTTTCATACTGTATGTTCCTTATCCAAGAGAACTGGAACACTGGGGGTTTTCCCCCCTGTAACATTTAAGGCATCAGGATATCCTCTACTAATGGTTATTTATCAGTCACTGTAGCTTTTTATTACTGACTTTCCTGCTGCTAGAAATCTTTTGTCAGAGACTATTTCCTTTGGAAGGCAGTTAAATAAGGAACAGTGACAAAAGTGAGCTAGTGGTGGCAGAATATGGATTTTGCATTGACTTTCGTAGGTATCGTTGAAGTAGCACATACTGGCCATTAACTCTCCTATAGGGCTACACTCACCTTTTCAAAGAGAAGCCAAAATGTTTGTCTAGTGACTTATTCCATTAGTCAATGGGTTTAGTTTTTTTTATCATAATCCATGGTTGGTTGTAACAAACGGGTCTTCTCTGTTCAGTGCACTGTATGTCGTGGATCTAAAGAAGTTTAGGAAAATAGCTGCTGGTGACAGACTCAGGGGACAGTACCAAGGTCTGAGTCAGGATCCTAACAGCCTTTCAAATCTTGATCAAGTAAGTGTCCGTTTTTTATGGTTAACGCTTTCCATGACAGAATTACAATGTTCTGTCAGAAAGTGAAGTGTTATTTGTGTCTCTGTTCTCTCCTCTCTCAGGACAGTGTCTTTTTTCTTCGTGGAAAGGGGTATGTGTGTGTGAGAGACGTTTTGTCTGATCTCACAAGAAGGCATATCAGTAGTGAAAAATACTGTAGACCTGATGTTGGTTGGGGAGGGAAATGGAGGAGGATGCTACTTCTTTGAATAATTACCTATCTTTTTATTTTGTACTCAAGCTAGTCTGATGAGTTTGTTTCTCTGCCTCCTAGAGTCAATTTGTTTTTCTGCTGTAGGAATTAAATAGCTCAGGATTCACAATATGGAATATAGTATCACAATTTCCCTTTATTCTATGTAAGAAACCATGGTGTGTTTCAGGAAAGTGCACCGAACCACTGTTTATTAATGTGCTAAAGCATTTTTTCAGAGGTAAGGTTATAGTTTGTTTTAGATATGTGGTTTCATGTACTTCAGGCATTTTGTTTTGCTTAAGTCTACCTTAAAGTTTTTTTCAACTTTTACTGTGATATACAGTGTCCATGAATAAAAGTACATAGAACAAAGATACATAAATACATACTCATATACATCAAGGAATTATCACAAAGCAACTACCCCTATACCAAAATCCTGTTCAAGAAGTAGAGCATGACTACCATCCCAGAAGCCACCCTTCATCCTTAACCAAAGTATCTAGCTTCCTGACTTTTATGGTAATTGCTCCATTTGCTTTTCTTTATAGATTTACTATTTAAGCATGTATTCTTAAACACCGTAGTTTAGTTTGCCTGTTTTTTCTTTTCTATCTCAGTGGAACCATAAAAGACATACTCTTTTCAGTGTAACTTCTTTTGCTCAGCATTATGTTACGTGATTCATCTATGTTATGTGTAGTGGTACATTTTATTTATCCACTCTACATTTGGGTTATTTTCAGTTTTTTGACTTCTGTGGATAATGCTACTATGAACATTCTGGCATATATACACATATTTCAATTGTGCATACATCTACACAGGTGGAACCAGTGGGGCATCAGATAGATGTATCTTTACCTTTATTAGACAATTTGAAGCAGTTTTCAAAGTAGTTCTAATTTAGACTACCATCAGCAGTGTTAAGAGTTCTGTTGCTCCATGTTTTGACGAATAATTATTGTCAATCTGTTAATTTGATAGGTGTGAACTGGCCTTCCATTGTGGCTTTTAATTGGAGAGTTTAAACAATTTACATTTAATGAAATGATTAATGGGATAGATAGGGAACACAAAGAGTTCCAAACATAAAACACACTGATACTGTCTTTTATGTTTATCTATGTACTTTCACTGTGTGGATTCAAGTTACTATCTAATGCCCTTTCATTTCAGGACCCCCTTTAGTATTTCTGGCACAGTGGCTACGCTAACTACAAACTCTCAGAGAATGTATAAATTTCTCTTTCATTTTTTTGTGCATGGTTTTACTGGATATAGAATCTTGCTTGACAGAATTTTTTTTTTCTTTCAGCACCTTAAATATCTTGTCCCATAGCCTTCTGGCCTCCATGGTTTCTGATGAGAGATTAGCTGTTAATCTTATTGAGGATCCCTTGTATATGACAAGTTGCCTCTTGTGCTGGTTTCAAGACTCTCTCTTTCTCTTTTGACAGTTTGAATATGGTATGTTTAGGTGTGTGTCTCTTTGAATTTACTCTACTTGGAGTTCATTGAGTTTTTTGGATGTGTGTAGATTAATATTTTTATTAAATTTGGGAATTTTTTATTATTTCTTGTATTCTTTCTGCCCCTGTTTCCTCTGTCCTTCCCTCTTCTTGGGATTCCCATTATTCATATGCTGATATACTTGATGGAGTCCCACAGGTCTCTGAGGCTCTGCTTATTTTTCTTTATTCTTTTTTTTTCTGCTCCTCAGGCTGGATAATCTCAATTAACCTGTCTTCAAGCTTGCTGATTCTTTTTCCTGCCTCCTCTAATCTGTGGTTGAACCCCTCTAGTGAATTTTTCATTTCAGTTATTGTATTTTTCAACTCCAAATTTTCTGTTTGGTTCCTTTTAATAATGTCTCTCTTTATTAATATCACTCTCCATTGTAGTTTTATTTTGCATTTTTGTAATTAATAACAAGATTGAGTACCATTTTGTATGTTTATGGCTATTTAAATATTCTCTTCTATGAAGTGCTTGTTTAAGTATTTGGATTATTTGGTTTTTCCTTCTTGATTTATAGACATTCTTTATATATACTGGTAGTGCATCCTTTGTTGTTATATATTGCAAAATTTCCCACTTTGACTCTGTTAATACTATCTTTTGTGGTCCAGTTGGTTAGTATTCTCCTTTATGGTTAATGCTTTTTGAGCCTACTAAAGTCATAAAGATGCTCTTTTATTATCAGTTTTATTACTTTGCCTTTCACATTCAGATCTATATTCCATTAGGAATTTGTTTTATGTATGGTGTGAAATAGAGTTCAACTTTCTTTTTGTATGTGTATAGTTATTTCAGTAGGCTTTTTTTTTAAACAAAACATACTGCTCTGCAGTGCCATAGTTGTCAGAAATGAAGTACTCGTATATGCATGGATCTGTTTCTAGGCCTTCTGTTTTGTTCCATTGGTGTTCTTGTCTGTCTTCATCCCCATACTATGATATTTAAATTACTGTAGCTTTATAATAAATCTTGATTCCCAGTAAATCAAGTCCTCCCACCTCATTCTTCTTCAAGAGTTTGTTAGTATATTCTTTGCCTTTTGTTTTCTCACATATATTTTAGAATTAGCTTGTCAAGTTCAGGACGGAAAAAACATTTGCTAGGATTTTATATTTTGGTCACGTTTAATTTCTTTTGATAATATAGTTTTCTTCATAGAGACCTGGTACATCTTTGGTATTTTTAAAACTTGTTTCTGTTGCTTGTATATAAAATTGCAGTTGATTTTCGTTCATTGTATTCAACCACCTTGCTGATAAACTCATAATTCTAATAATTTGTATATACTTCTAGATTTTCAGTATAGTCATATCATCTAAAACAATTAATGATTTGGCAAAACAAGAGAATCTAAAAAAATAATGACAGTTTTACTTTTTTCTTTACAATCTTACACTTTAAGAAACTTATTTTTCCTGCTTTCTATATTTGCTAGGACTTCCATATTGTTGAATAGAAATGTTAACAGTGGACATCATTGACTCACAGGGAGTTTCAGCATTTTGCCACTAAGCATGACGTTTGCTGCAGACTTTGGAGATACTTGTCATTTGGATTAAGAAAGTTATTTTTATTCCTAGTTTATTCCTTTTTAAAAATCTATTGTGTTGAATTTTTTTTCTTTTTCCTTTTTTTTAAGAAATAGGGTCTCACTCTGCTGCCCAGGCTGAGTGCAGTGATGCAGTCATGGCTCACTGCAGCATCGGCTCCTGGGCTCAGGTGAATAACTAGGACTACAGGCACATGCCACCACACCCAGCTAATTTTTTTTGTTTCTTGTAGAAACAGGGTCTCACTGTGTTGCCCAAGCAGGTCTTGAACTTCTGGCCTCAAGTGATCCATCCACCTTGGCCTCCCAAAGTGCTGGAATCACAGGCATGAGCTACCATGTCTGGCCTGTGTTGAATTTTATGTCTTTTTGATATCTGCTTAGATGATATGATTTTTCTCTTTTATTCTAAATAGTGAATTATATACCTAAATATAAGTTGTGAATTATATATATTCTAACCTGGTTATGATTTATTATCCTTTTTATATGTTCTGGATTCTTTTTGTAGTATTTGTTTAAGATTTTTTTCATTTATGTTTTTGTCTGACATGGCTTGTAATATACCTATCAGGTTGAAATCAAGGGCATGTCAACTTCATAAAATAAGTTGGGTTTTGTTCTTTTTCAATTACCTGTAATTGGTGTAAGATTGGCATTATTTCTTAAATGGTAGAATTCACTGGTGAATTCTCAAGTTTTCTTTGTGTTTAAATTATGAGTCCAATTTCTGTAATAGTTATAGGACTATTGACTTCTTTTTTTACTTGTTGTATCAGTATTTTTGTTAAGTTGTATCTAACTTTTCTGATGTACTGTCATTAAGTTGTTTGTAGTATCCTTTCATTATCTTTTTTTTTTTTTTACTGAGATATAATTTATATACAGGGATATGCTGAGATCTTAAGTGTACTGTTTAATTGGTTTTGAAAAATGCACATCAACAGCCAGAATGTTTCCATCATACCAATTACCTTTTTAAAGTCTATAGGATCTGTACTGATAGCCTCTTTTTTTTAATATTAATATATTCCGGACATTGCTTATTTGTGCTTTCTCTTTTTTTCCTTGATTAGTTTGCCAGGAATTAATCAGTTTTATTAATTATTTTAAAGATGCAGCTTTTAACATTTTTGATCCTCTATATGTTATTTCTTTTTTATTTCACTGATTTCTGTTCTTTATTATAATACTTCTTTTCTTCTGGTTTCTTTAACTTTTGGGGGGTTTTTTTTGTTCTAATTTCTTGAGATAGAGTTCCGTTAATGATTTTTTTTAATCTTTTCTAATATATGAATGTGAATTTTTAAACTCTTTTAGTAGGACTTTGGCCATATTCTACATGTTTGTAGCATTTTCCTTATCATTTAATTCAATATATTTCTACTTTCCCTTGTAATTGATTTGTTGTTTTTTTTTTTTTTTGTTTGGTTTTGTTTTGTTTGTTTATTTTTTGAGACAAGGTCTTACTCTGTTGCCTCGGCTAGAGTGCAATGGCACAATTATAGCTCACTGTAAACTCCAACTCCTGGGCTCAAGTAATCCTCCTGCCTCAGCTTCCCAAGTAGCTGGGACTACAGGTGTGTGCCATCACACCTGGCAAATTTTTAAATTTTTTGTAGAGACGAGGTCTGGCCATGTTACCCAGGCTGGTCTCAAACTCCTGGCTTCGGGTGATCCTCCCATCTTGGTCTCCCAAAGTGCTGGGATTACAGACGTGAGCCACCACGCCTGGCAGTAATTTCTTCTTTGACTGACTTATGAGTTGTTTAGAAGTGATTCCAAATGCATGAAGATTTTGAAGTTATATTTTTATTATAGCTTAGTTGCTCTGTGGTCAGAGGACTTATTCTTTTCTCATAGTATGATTTCAGACATTTGAAGTTTATTGAGATTTGCTTTATGACACAGATATGATCAGTTTGGTAAATGTTCCATCTATTTTTATATTCAGCCAATATTAAGTATATCATTTTTCTCTGTATGTCCATTAGTTGGAGTTTAACAACACGTTATTGTGTGTGTTTTGCCTTTTCTTTTGTTTTTTATTAGTTACTGAGAGGGTTATGTTAAAAATCTTTTTCTATTGTGGCTCATGCCTGTAATCCTAGCACTTTCGGAGGTTGAGGCAGGGGGATTCCTTCAGACCAGGAGTTCAAGACCAGCCTGAGCAACAGAGAGAGACCCTATCTCTACTGGAAAAAAAAAGGCCAGATATTAATTTATTTTTTGAAGACTTAATTAAATTTAAAAAATTTGTCTTCTCTCGTGAAATTTGTTTCATCTTTGGTTCTGTCAGATTTTGCTGTATTTTGAGACTGTATCATTAATGCCTACAAATTTGAGAGTCAGTTTATTTTTCATCCACTGTGACAATAACTTAATTTGAGCATTTAGTCCATTTATAGCTGATATGATCACAAGTAAGTTTGATTTTTTGCAGTACTTCTACTTATTCCACTTGTTCTATTCCTCTTTGACAGTTTCTTTTGCACTGAGAATTTTTAATAATTCCATTTTTCTTCTATTAGCTTTAATTCATGTGATTTTTTACAATGCTTTTAATGATTATCCTTGAGATGACAATGTATATTTCTGACTTTGCAAAATCTAATAATAATTGGTACATTTTACCTACCTAGCAGATAATGCAAAATCATGAGAACAGTGCTTCTCAAATTTTAGCATATATACAGGAATCACCTGGGGAGCTTATTAAAGCATGAATTTCTGGGCCTCACACAACTCTGATTCAGTAGGTATGTTAGGCCTAAGAGTCTGCATTAGCAAGCTCCCTGCCACACGTCCGCAGACCACATTTAACCGATGAGAACTGCTTAACTCCATTTATCCTCATCCCAACCTAGATGCCTTGTTGACATGTATTTTAGGTCTGTTTATATTTTATATCCTAGAAGATGTTATTCTTGTTTAGTACAGTCCGTATCTGTTTAGATTTAGATTTACTCATATGTTTTCCGTTTTGTTACTTTGCATTCTTCCCGCATTTCCAAGCTTCCATATAGGATCATGTTCCTTCTGCCTGAAGAATATCCCTTAATTTTCCTTAGTGTAAGTTCAACTAATAATAGATTTTTTTTTCAGTTTTTCTTGTCTGAAAGTATCTTTATTTTGTGCATATTATTTTTTATTGTATTAAAGTATTATAATATAAACTTTGTCTAATAGTTTGGATATTTGTCCCCTCCAAATCTCATGTTGAAATTTGATCGTGAAGGTTAGAGGTGGGGCTTACTGGGAGATGTTTGAGTCATGGGGGGCAGATCGCGCATTTGGCTGGGTGCCGTCCTCATGGTAGTGAGTGAGTTCTCACTGTTAGTTCCTATGAGAGCTGATTGTTAAAAGAGCTTAGCACCTCCCTTCCCTCTCTCTTGCTTCCTTCCTCTCTCCATGTGATTCCTGCTCCCCTTCACCTTGCACCACGAGTGGAGGCTTCCTGTAGTCCTCACCAGAAGCAGATGCTGGCGCTATGCTTTTTGAATAGTCTGCAGAACCATGAGCCAAATAAACCTCTTTTCTTTATAAATTGCCCAGCCTCAGGTATTCCTCTGTAGCAACATAGATGGACTAAGACACTGTCTTAACCGTTTTTAGATGTACTGTTCAGTGGCATTAGGCACATTAACAATGTTGTATAACCACCAGCATCATCCACCTCCGGAACTTTCTTCTGCTCCAACTGAAATTCTGTACCCATTAAATAATAACTCCCCCTGTTTTCCACCTCCCAGCCCCTGGTACCCTCTCTTCTACTTTCTGTCTCTATGAATTTGCCTATTCTAGGTACCTCATATAAATGGGAACACACGATATTTGTCCTTTTGTGTCTGATTTAATTTACTTAGCATAATGTCCTCAAAGTTAATTTGTGTTGTATCATATGTCATAATTTCCTTATAGTTAAGACTGAATAGTATTCCATTGCATGTATATACCACATTTTGTTTATCCATTCGTCTGTTGATGGGCGTTTGGCTTATTTCCAATTTTTGGCTATTGTGTATGATGCTTCTGTGAACATTGGTGAACAAGTATCTGAGTCCTTATTTTCACTTCTTTTGGGTATACGCTAAGAAGTGGAATTGCTAAATCATGTGGTAGTTCTGTGTTTAACTTTTTAAGAAGCCGCCAAATTGTTTTCCACAGTAGGCGCACCATAATATATTCCTGCAAGAAATACACAGGGATTCCATTTTCATCATATCCTTGCCAACACTTGTTTTCCTCCCCTCCCCCTTTCTTTCTTTTCCCCCCTTTCCTTCCTTCCTTCCTTTCTTTTCTTCTTTCTTCTTTCTTTTTGATAATAGCCATCCTAATGGGTATAAATTGAAATCTCATTGTGGTTTTGACTTTTATTTCCTTTGTGACAAATGGTGTTGAACGTCTTAGGTGCTTATTGACAATTTGTATATCATCTTTGGAGAAATGTGTATTCAAGTCTGTTGCCCATTTTTTAATAGATTTTTTTGTTTGTTTTTGACTTGTTGGAATTTTTTATATATTATAAATTTAAGCCTTTATCAAATATATGATTTGCAAATATATTCTCTCATTCTGTTTTTTCTTTTGTTACCTGTATGTTTGGTGTCATATCCAATAAGTCATTGCCAAATCCGGTGTCATGAAGATTTTCCCCATATGTTTTCTTCTCAGGGTTTTATAGTTTTAGGTCTTACACGTAGGTCTTTGATCCATTTATAGTCCGACTTCATTCTTTTGCATTTACATTTATTCTTGAAGGATATTTTCACTGAATTTAAAATAGCATCTTGATAGTTATTTTCTTTCAGTTCTTTGAATAAAATTTGTCCTTCCATTCTTGATTTCCAGTGTTTCAGTTGAGAAGTTACTTGTCATTCTTATTATTTTTCTTTTGAGGATTATCTGTTTCTTCTGGCTATGTTTAAAATTTGTATTGACTTTCAGCAGGTTTCTCTATAACATACCTAGGGTTTTTTTGTTGTTGCTTTGTTTTGTTTTTGTTTGTTTGTTTTTATTGTTTGGTCTTAGTAAGGTTTTTAAAATATGTGACTTCATTGGATTTGGAAAATTCTCTGTGATTATTCTTGAAATAACAATTTTGCTGTGTTGTCTGTCTTTTCCTAGCACCCCAGTTATAAATATGTTAAACCTTTTTACTGAAGTCTGTATTTCTTAAACTTTCTTTTCTGAATTTTCTTACTTTAGTTTCTCTGTGCTTTTTTCTGGTTATTTCCTGTCTGATTTGTTAAGCTTTCCATTTGTTGTTTATTTTGGTTTTGTGTGTCCACTTGACATTTTTTATTTGTTTCCAGTTCTTTGCTGAAATTCTCATTTTTTTAAATCTTGTATGTAGTGAGTATGTTTAAAGTTTGTATGTGATACCTGGTATCTCTAATTTATGGAGCTACTGTGGATCTGATTCCATTGTGTTATTGCTGTTATCTTTTTCTTCATGTTGTCTCTCACATATCTATTTATTTCCTGTAGTATATCAGGCATTGTTTTTGCAGAATTATTTTTAAAGATAATTTGAGGTCAAGAATAATGGTATCATCCAACAGAATTTTTGGTTCTCTTTGTCAGGAACTTAGAAGCATTGGCTATCCAGGATTATTTTAATTCAGTTTTAAGATTTTGATGATTTGAAGTTGACCTGCATTCTTTGTTGGACCTATTTCTGGCTCACTCTAAATCATAAGGTGTGTTTCTTTGGTCCTCCAACCCAAAGCAAGGAGGTTTCACTAGAACTCCCTCAACCACCACAGGCCTTATATACAAATCTTTGTTACTGCACACCTGAGTGGCTGTTGAAAGCCTCAGAAAATCTCACTGAGCAGCATATGACTCTGAGAGAAAACCCCCAGATTTCAGTGCTATCTTCGTGAGCCTCTGTTTTCTCCTGGCCCGGTAATCTTTACTGTCTTGTTAGCTTTCTGATGGCTTCAAAAGGCATGTGTTTTTCATAATTTATTCACCTTTTATAGTTGTCCTCAGGAGACATCTTTGTCTCATTTACCTAGCCCACCAATACTAAAGTTGAGTTCTCTTTTTCAAGCAGTGTATGGAGTTGGAACTGATACTGTGTTCTTGATTCAGCGTTCTACAGCAATGCAGCAAGTTCAACAGTTTGTAAATCTTTAAGTGAATATAAGAAACTGAGATGAGTATTTGATACCTTTACTAGCTACTTTTAAATTTTAGTTTATTGAAAGAATTTCATAAAGAGAACCATCATCTATGTATTTTTGTGCCATCATGGAGCATTCTTTACAAGTATCACAGTTGATCATTTCCATACATTTTATTTCATCAGTTTTTGTTCCATGTGCGTCTTAAGACAGTGGAGTGTTTTATCGTGTCAAACTCAGAAGCTCCCCTGAGACAAAAGCTTTAAAGCATAGAGTAGAATTGGCTAGAAAACATATGGGTGTCAGCTATTTGGGAGCAAGTCGCAGTAGGGAAGGCAAATTCAGAGCTTCTTTGAGAGAAGACTGTAAGATGTACGAATCATCACTCTATAGTTGACTTTGAAAAGTCAACAGGAGTATTTTTCTTAGAATTGCCCTCATGGAGGGAAGTTGAGGGGTAGACTATTTGTGATTTTTAAAATAAAGCTTTTCAGGTGCTTATTATTATGAGTAGATGTTTCATGGATCCTCTAAATTTTGAGGTTTTGAAAAACACCATAAGTCAATCCTTTTAACTTCTCTAAGGCATTTGGTAAGGACCTTTCAGTTCTAAATATTTGTGATTGGCATGTGATATGTAATGAACAGCTAGCATAACTGATTTATTATGCATTTATTTAAATTCTCCCAGAACTTTAGATTCATGTGTTTTATTTTCTTTACCAAACAGGATTTACCCAATAACATGATCCATCAGGTGCCAATCAAATCCCTCCCTCAAGAGTGGCTTTGGTGTGAAACGTGGTGTGATGATGCTTCTAAGAAAAGGGCAAAAACCATTGATTTGGTGAGCTATGTTTGGTGCTCGTCCGCATCTTAACCCACTGGGGAGTGTGCCTGAATAGCGATTCATACTAGATTCTTATTTAGTCTTTCTGCGTAATTGTATAGTTGAGGGGCTGTAAGATGTCGTACAGTAATTTTAGCAGTTGTCTTTCCTGCTTGCAGCATGAAGCCAAATCCCTTAGTGCCTGATGGGCCTGTTTCCACTACTTAGAATCTGCCGAGTCACTACTTAGCTTCCAATTTAACTATTTGCCTTATAATTTTTCCAAATGGACTTTTCCTTCTCCTGCCTTCCAGCAGGCCCCCAGCCTTCTCTGTAGAAGACGTAAACACGTCTTTGTGTAGCCCACTGCTATGCTGCTGCTGCTGCTGCTGCATCGTTTGGTTCCTCAGTATTGTTCTTTTTGTCCAGTTAGGACTTGTAACCCAAGAACAGAAACACCTTTGAATTCTATGTAATGTACCTTTCTTCAGCTCAGCTGAACTGTGTTCTTTGGTCTTCACAGTGTAATAATCCAATGACCAAAGAGCCCAAGCTTGAAGCAGCTGTGCGAATCGTCCCCGAGTGGCAGGACTACGATCAGGAGATCAAGCAGCTGCAGACCCGTTTCCAGCAGGAGAAAGAAGGAGGGGTGCTCCCTGATGAGCAGAAAGAAGCACCGAGCCGAGCAGGTAAGCACAAACCTTTGCTTCACTAAGTGCTTGTTTGGGTTTCTGATTTTTATTTGTTGTAAAAGCAACCGAATAATGAATAAAAGGAACATAAAAATCTCCCATCAATCCTATCCTAACATCAATTAGTATTATCTTTTATTTTACTTTTATGGCTGGCCTTCTAGTATTTATTAATGCAATTGCTACCCTTTTTTGTCTTTGATGGGGAGAGAAGGGTACTTTAATTGTGATTATTGTTGTTTTGGTTCACGAGTCTTGTAGATACATAAGCCAGACCTGACATTTTTCGGGAGCTCTTGTCAGGGTCCTTGTTTTTTTCCTATTAAATCCATCAGGGCACTAAGTAAAAAAAATTTAGATCAAGACAAAGTATATATTGATTTGAAAAAAGTATTCTTTAAAACAAGCATAATGGGGTAGGGCTAGAGTGTTTGTGTTTAATTTTATCTAAGAATAGGAAGGACTTAAGTTTTTAATGTATTTCCTACTATGTGTAGATCTTGATTGGTAGCCACTTGAAATCATTAGAATACAAAAGTAACTTTTTTTTTTTTGGATACAGAGTCTGGCTCTGTTGCCTGGGCTAGAGTGCTGTGGCGTCAGCCTAGCTCACAGGAACCTCAAACTCCTGGGCTCAAGGGATCCTCTTGCCTCAGCCTCCCAAGTAGCTGGGACTACAGGCATGCGCCACCATGCCCCGCTAATTTTTTATGTATATATTTTTTTAGTTGTCCAGATAATTTCTTTCTATTTTCAGTAGAGATGGGGTCTTGCTCTTGCTTAGGCTGGTCTCGAACTCCTGACCTTGAGCGATCCACCTGCCTTGGTCTCACAGAGTGCTAGGATTACAGGTGTGAGCTGCCATGCCCGGCCAAAAGTAACATTTAAAAACTATTAACAGGTTGGGCTCTGGATTTTAAAAAAAATTAATTTATATTTTAATTGCCACATAATAATTGTACATATTTGTGGGGTATGTAGAGATGTTTTGATACATTCATGGGCTGTGGATTTTAAGATTTATTCTGCTTTAATCTTAAAAAGGCAATTGCAGAACATGGATCTTGAGTGGTTCACCTATACATCCCGAAGACTGTATTAAATATCACAGCTAGAAGATTGTATAGTAACTGTGAAAATAATTAATTCAAATTCATTAGTAAAACCTCAAGGATTCCTTTAGATAAATGAGCAAAGAATGTCAACACACTGTTCAAATAAGAGGAAAACACAAATAATAAATGAGTTTGAGGAAACAGTAACCAAATTAAGGCAGTCTATCATCAATGTCTGCTACTTGGAAAAAATATGCATATTGATCATGCTATTTACTGGGGAGATGGTGATGAAACTATTCTGGGTATACCTCGCCGAAGCTTTGCATATCGGAGCAACTCTTGTTAAAAGACAGTGTATCTGTCATCAGGAGCCTTTTAATGTTTATACCTTCAATAATTCCTGTCTTGAAATTTATCTTAAGGAAATAATTCAACAGAAGAGAAACATTATATACAAGAAGAAATTTATTTTACTCTTATTTATAAGCCAATAGCATTAAAAACAGTTTAAACATCTAGGAATGAGCTACACTGATATACAGAAAAGTGTTTATGCTATTTAGTAAAAAAAAGAAGAGTCCTGACCACAAATGCATGCATATTTACTGAAAGTAAACATTGTACTTGTGAAAAAAATTCAGTTGGAGGTTTACAGGTAGTTTCAATGTTTTTTTTTTTTTTTAAGTCTCCTTTATTTTTTCTTTCTTTCAAAATACAAAAACACCAAACCAAGCTCCTAAAAATTTAATATGAGAGGTAAAATGGAAGTGGTGGTACAAATACTAGGTCATAGCAGTGGAAAATGCCCACTCTGTTTTTATAACATTGAGGATAGTCTGTTTTATTTTCTGTTGTTCTCCTTTTCCATAGGACCTCAGAATCATGAAGAATTATGATCTCTGGAGGAGGATAGGAAATTACACCATTTGAAAAACAATTTTTATACTAAATGCTAGTTTTTTCTGATCTGTCTACACAACTGCTGATAAACTGGCTGGGCAGGTGTGCCACACCTTTTGATTCTGAGATTTGATCTTGACATCTGCACGTTGATTGGCGCTGGATCTTTGGGGTGAAGGTTCTATTGGGTTTGTACCTCAGAGGAAGACAAGTGGCTGATCTTTTTGGACTCTGTAAAGAGCAGTCTTCTAACCAGAGCAGGAAATGGCAGCAGCAACTGGAAGAAAATGAGTCCTCTGGTGCCCACACCTAGAGCACACGCATGCTGCATTGTGACAGGAAGCAGGCCAGCCAGAGCCGCCATGTTCTTCTTTACCTCAGTTTACCTGCAGCCCATGCTGCACTGCAGATGCCCGCCCTGCACCAGGCCAGGCTGGCAGAAGCTTTGTCCGAGGTCCGTGCCCCTCCAGGTCACGCCAGCGTGCTCGTGCCTCCCGCCTTCTCTGCCCACCAGTTGAGTGTCTTCAGGGCTGGCTCGGTGCAGTGGCTAAGCAGACTAATTGGGGCTGGGGTGGGGTGGGGAGGGATGAGGGTAGGGAGAGTATCAGGAGTAGGAGGGTTCTGGGGTATCGGGGGAAGGGAGGAAGACTAGAAATTGGCCATTCTCTTTTCTAAACCATAGTACCATTGTGGCTATTTGAGAAGAAAACATTACCCCCCCCCAACCCTAGTGAATTTTCTAGGTAATTGTTGTGTAAACAATTTTCATATTTGTCAAAGTCTTTGCTTTTCTTCCCACTTTCTAAAAAAATGTCTGTTATCAATTTTCTTACTGGATACAGCCATACTAAGCCCCTCTAGTGATCATCTCAGAGGGCTCAGGGCTCCCTCCAGACAATCACTGCATCATGTGTCCTCTCCTGTGTGCGATTTTCTCTCAGACCCAGGGGACTGATGGGTTGGACCTTTCTCTACAAAATGCTCCCAGATCTAAGACCAGGAAGGATTCCGACTGTGGAACTTGAGGTTTTCTGTACACCGTCCTATATTCCTTTTCCAGCACTGTGGATTGCTTTTGGCACCCATACTAGTTGCCCTTGAATCCTTGTGTTGTGTGTCTTCACTTCGACAGCCCAGCAATTGTCCTTTGGAGAGCAGCATTTGCCAATGAACGCTGTCGAGGCTTTGGGTGTGGTGTTGGCCTGAGCGGGTGTGAGGCTCCAGTGTCCTGGCTCTGTCCCTGCCCAGGCTGCCGGCACAGCAGCACCTGATGGGCATGTACCTGCCTTCCAAGGGACCCAGACCTTTTCTTTCATATTTTGCCTGCCTTTAAAACATAGGAGGCCAGGGTGCAGATGGATAGCTAAGGCCTCACCCTTCTAAGCCAGGTAATATATTGATGTGCAGTCTTTTTTAAAAATCATATTCTTATCACAAATATCAAGTAATTTGTTTTTCCCATTTTCACATGCAAAAGTTAGCTTAGGAAATGCAAATGTTAGCCAGTCATTCTGAAGGATATTTTGACTTTGCTTTCATAATTCCATTAAAAATTGGGGAGGGGAGAGCTTAAAAGAGAATTAGATAAACTGAACTGAGACTGAATGTCCCTCAGAATGGCTGCTGTTGACAAAGGCCGTAGCATGACTTCCTCCCATCGTGCCTCTCACCTGGCCAGAGCAGCTGAAGAGAGAGGGTCAGTGAGATTAAAAAACATTGGTTCAAGTTTCATCTTTACATTTAATTAAGCCTTCAGAGAGGCTGCTGCTGCTGCTTTCTACAACCGTGGACAAAAATGTGCATTTCCCAAGTTTGTTGTCTGGGAAGTTGAACAGGAAATACTCTAGTCACTAGGATATGCTTTGTAAATTCTGGTTCCTGTGAGACGTGGAACTGGCCTCCTTTCTCTGTGTCTTCCTACCAGTCTCTTACGCATTCACGAGGAAGGTGCCGAGTACACTGTGTTCTCTGTGTGGTGTGTGTGCTCTGGTGTCACTTGTTGCCACTCACCCATCACCACTCTGATTGAGGTCAGAGTCATAGTCGACTCTGATTAAGGCAAGACCCAGCTTGCTTCTGAAATGGTTTAAGGCCCTCCTTCTGACAGTTTTTTTTTTTTTTTTTAATTCATGTGGTATAATCACCTTTCAAAATTAACCGAATTCCTAGGAAATGATGTTACTGATAAAATGTGGTCTTGGTCAGCTGTGTCTGTTGTCTGTGCCCTGAGAATGCAGACTGTGACTGAAAAGATGGGTGAGAGAGATTTTCTCCAAGAAGCAAGAATTGATTATGTTGAGTGTTTGAGCTTCTGGAAACTGTTCACAGTGTGTTGTTCTTAGCCATCATTTTTATATGATGGTTTTTTTTTTTTTTTTTTTTTTTTTTTTGCTCTCAATCATGCTGTAGTGGAAAATTTTCTTTCTGAATAAGTGGCAGAATAATATGAAAATGTGCTATGTCAGAGTGACATGCAGCAACAGGAGCCTGGTTTCTATGTTCTGTGAACAGGGACATTTGATTGACATCAAAGCATGTCACAGCCTGCTACTGGGGTTGTGGGGGCACGCCATGGCCAGGTTCCTGAATGCTCACCGCTTGGAGGGCGATGGCATGTTGGTGTTCCATAAGAATGATAAAGTTGTGAATCTGTCGAAATGTTGCATTTTGAATTGAACATACATGTTTGTGTGTCTGCTAAGTGCACAAGCATCACGATGAGCTCAGCTCTTGGGAGAGCGTAGATTACATACATTATGTGTATTAAGAAACAGTTTCCATGAATGGAGCTTAATGTACTCTGCTGTCCTGAAACCCTCATGTTCAGAACCATGTCACAGCTCTGCCCGAGCTTTAACCTGGTTGCGGGGACGGAGTCTCTGAGTGGAAGGCTGGGAGCTAGGGATGGTAGTGCAGCTTTTGGAAGAAACTGGCCCAGGTGATGAGGAGGAAAGATATTGCGTAGTTTCCTTCAGCCAGGAATCATAGTTTATTGACCTCAGAATTTGAAACAGGTCAGGCACAACCCCTTGTAGCAGTGAGTTTAAAATGACTCCGTTTCTCCCCACCTCCCCCGTGAGTAAATTCAGATACTTGAAAGGAGTCCTTTTCTAAAACTGCCATGCCTATTTTCACCTGAGTGATTAAAAGAAATAATTCAATTCAAGAGTTAACATGGACCCAAAAAAGTCATTAATTCATGTTTTCTCTGCCTTGATTTAGTGAGGGAAAGGTCTTAATCAGGACCTTGGTAATTACCTGATTGAGTTTAAGCAAATTAAACATCATTAACTCAGGTGGTTATTGATATTTCAGAGCATCTGGAGGATACACATTTCTCATTCATTATTTGGTCTTTCATTTCTCTATATAACACAGAAGCAACACTCCTGGTGGCAGTAATGGCAATGAGTCAGCGAGTTGAGTGGTGCTGACTCCCTCAGGGTGTTGAGTACTGAATAAAAACAAACCACAAAATTAGCTTCAAGAGGCTGCATGCTCCCTGGAAGTAGTCCATAAAGTCTAAACTCCGTGGCAATAATTTTGCAAGCAGGAGGTCCTTTCCTGAGTCTTTCCCTACACCCAGCAGCGCAGAGGCCAAACGAGGAAGGTTTCCTGGGACAGAGTTAGTGTCTGGAGCTGCGGCCCCCGTCCCACTGGTATTGTATGCATTGCCTTACTGTAGATTTCCAGAGAGATGGGCATGATGCCTCTTAGCAACAACAAGCAAAATACATTAACCTGAGGTTGACAATTTGGGAACAAAAGGTTATCAAGCACCATGTTTTCCGACCAGTTATCCATAGAAATAACAAGGTAAACATGGAAAAATGGAGGAAATGTTAAAATTTTTAAAGAAACTATGGACTATAAAAAATTCTTCTTTATGGATATCCAATTTTACTGTAACCCTGTTCCATTAAATGCAACAAACATAGTGTTCAGGTGCTGCCCCTTGCTTGGGAACAGCATTGGGGTCTTAAATGTCTGCAGAATCTCTGCATCTGAAGGGAATTGAGAATGAATTTCCTGGTACTGTAATGAAAATAAGGTCTGCTCAACACAATAAACTTTTTCCTCTGTTCTTTAAAATTGTCCAGTCAGTCATTCAGCTTTTATGTTTAGGAAAAGCAGATTGACAGAGTGCAGGGTCCAATCCCTCATCTGGCAGAAGCTGTAAACCCAGGCGGAGGAAGGAAGGCTGTACTAAGTCTTGTCTGGCATTGGAGCTTGGTTCTGGTTGTAGCCATTTCTTTGGATTCTCGGAATAACACCCAGGTCTCCTCTAGGCGCCAAATCCCTGGGAGCTGCCCCAGGCAGAATCTGGTGGGCAGGCAGCCCCAGCCATAAGAAGTAGGGCACAGGGGGGCCTCGAGGCCAGATGGCATCATGAGACAGCCAGGCCTAACTGTCACTGTGTCCTTAGGAGGGTGGCATGGATGTCGTTCATCTGGCCAGTTCTCTGAGCTTCTTCTCCAGGGCTTCCTGCTGTTGAGTGCTGTCTGGACAGTGCAGGTGTGAAGAGTGCCCTGCTGAGGGGAGGTCACGAGGGGAACCTGGTGTCCACAAGGGCACAAAAGGGGGCACCTAAGATGCAGGAGGAGAGTCTTGGTGGTCAGGAAAAGCTGCTGCAAGGGGAAGGTGCTCAAGTTGAAGCCTGAGGCATAAGTAGGAGCTATCCAAGTGGGACGAGGGAGGAACTTGCACTAGTGTGTGTCTCACTGAGGGAGTTGCAAGCGCACCTGGGTGGCCAGAGTCATGGCCAGGAGAGAGCTTCAGGAGAAGGGTCTGGGTTTGATCCTGGGGTACAAGAAAGACCCTTAAGGGGTTTAAACTGGGTCCTGGCACAAAATGGGTTTTTTGTTGTAATAAACTTTTTGTTGAAGTACATAGCATGTATAGAAAAGTGTACACACACACACCCAGATAGATTTTCACAAAGTGACAACACTTGTGTAACTGTCACCAGGATAAAGAAACAAAAGGAAGTTGAAGTTTATTTTATTTTAAATAACACTTAAGCATCTAATTACAGTCGGGTTTCCAATAATGGCAGAGCAACTTGTATCATATTAATCTATTGCTGATAATTATACATTTCAATAGAAATGCAAGGCTGGGCACTGTGGCTCACGCCTGTGATCCTAGCACTCTGGGAGGCTGAGGCGGGAGGATCGTTTGAGCTCAGAAGTTTGAGACCAGCCTTAGCAAGAGTGAGACCCTGTCTCTACTAAAAAAGTAGAAATTAGCTGGACAACTAAAAATATATATATATATATATATATATATATAAAATATTAGCCGGGCATGGTGGCGCATGCCTGTAGTCCCAGCTACTCTGGAGGCTGAGGCAGTGGGATAGCTTGAGCTCAGGAGTTTGAGGTTGCTGTGAGCTAGGCTGACAACAATGCACTCAAGCCAAGGCAACAGAGAGAGACACTCTGTCTCAAAAAATAAATAAAAATAGAAATGCAATGGAATGTGAGCAGAGACTGGCAAAAAGTAGAAGGGACTCAACCATCAAAAGAAGAGAAACACAGGCTGGGTGTGGTGGCTCACGTCTGTAATCCTAGCTCTTTGGGAGGCCAAGATGGGAAAATGGCTTGAGGCCAGGAGTTTGAGAGCAGCCTGAGCAAGAGCAAGACCTGTCTCTACAAAAAATAGAAAAATTAGCCAGGTGTGGTGGCACGTGCCTGTAGTCCCAGCTACACAGGAGGCTGAGGCAGGAGGATCACTTGAGCTCAGGAGTTAGAGGTTGCAGTGAGCTATGATGAGGCCACTGTACTCCAGCCTGGGCAACAGAACAAGACCCTGTCTCTTCAAAAAAGAAACACGTGGGGTAAGATCCACATTTAAGTCAGTGATCCTCATGTGGCCCACAGAAAATAAAACAAAAAGTGGTAGTCTTAGTAGGCTGAGGAGCCAATTCAGTTCAGGGCTGTCTGAGCAGCTACAAATTGAAAAGGAAAATCCCAAGAAAGAAGGAAGACAGAGCCCCCAAATTTCCCTTACACAGTCCCTTCAAATCCTTGGCCGACTCCCATATTATGCATAAACAGGACAGGATTCCGGGAGGCCCAGTGGAAAGCAACACTTGGAAGACAAGACAAGAATCTCAGCAGCTGCTTGCTAGTGAGGAAAACCTTGGAATTTATGTCCCATCAAGTTAGAGGGGTTAGGTAAATATTTCAGATTTTCCTTAAAAAACCCAGAGGGTCATGCCTTAGGATTAGGACCACAGCTCAGGACTCAATTCTAGCCTCTAGGACTGAAGGCAAAATGAAAATAGATAGACCTACCCTAATAAAGCCTAAAATCAAGACTTCAAGGAATCAAGGTAGTAACTTAATTGTCTACTAAAATCAGTTACACTAGTAACTACCTAGACAAAAGAGTTTTTGTTGGGGGTGGGGAACTGAATCCAGAGTCTCTATATTATTCAGAATGCCCAGTATATAGTCATAAATCAGTAGACATGAGAGGAAGCAGGAATATGCAGTCAAGAAAAAAGCCACCCACAGACAACTAAGATGTTGAATTTATTATATAAGACTTAAAAATAACAGTTATAAATGTTCTCCTTAGACTTAAGTGGATGCTTTTTATTGCCTTTACTTTTGGTATGTCCTGTATTTGTCTGTATATATTTTTTATTTCAAAATACTTAATTGACAAAAATTGTATATATTCAAGGTATACAATGTGGTGATTTGATGTGCACATGTATTATGTGATGATTATCACAAACTAACACATCCATTACCATCCATGCTATATGTTATTAGATCCCGAAAACTTGTTCGTCTTAAAGACTGAAAGCTTGTACCCTTTGGTCAGCATCTTCTCGTTTCACCTACCCCCCACCCCCCACCAGTATCCATTGTTCTATTCTGTTTCTATGAGTTCGACTTTTTTAGATTCTACATGTAAGTGAGATCATGTACTATTTGTCTTTCTCTGGTTATTTCATTTAGCATAGTGTCTCCAGATATAGAATCTACAGGAAATGATAGATATAAAGGATAAACAGATGGGGAATTTTAGGAGAGAGATGAAATTTTTAAAAAGAACTAATTTCATGGGTGGGCTTAAAAGAGGATTAAACACTGCAGAAGAAAAGATCAGTGAACTTGAAGACAGATTAATGGAAATTATCCAAATTGATGAACAAAAGAGAAAAAAGGAAAAAAAATGAACAGTCTCAATAAGCTCTGAGGCAGTGTAACAAATATGTAACTGGAGTCTCAGGGGAGGAGAGAAAATGTGGCAGGAATATATGTTTGGAGACATTTGCTAAAATTTTTTAAAGATTTAAATATCAACTCATGAATTCAAGAACATCAGTGACCCCCTATAATATGGTTTTTGAAAACATGCTATCTTGACCCAGTTTGGAGGCCCTGGATAAAGGCCAGTCAGTCTTCTGGAGCAGCCAATTAGTTTTACACTCTCAACCCCTTCCCTTCTTGGGCTCTCACACTCCGGGCCTCTACCCTAGCCACCCCAGGGCCAGGTAGCAGACAACCCCTGTGCCTCAGAGCCTGCCGAAACTTTCCTAATCAGACAGTCCTCAGCCTGCTAACCCTGCCTCGGCTGCTCCCTCCTGGGGAAGCCACATAAAGGGTTTTGCCCACATTTCCCCCAAGTGGCCCTGCAAGCTGTGCTGTTTCTCCCCAGGGAGCTGTGAGTACAAGACCATCAAACTCTTGGATCTTGTTTCTCTCCTTATCTTCATCTGGCCTCACCATATATCACCACCTCTTCCCCTTAAAAGCAAGATAAATATAAAGAAGGCCACACCCAGGCATGTCATAGCCAAATGCTGAAAACTAAAGAAAATCTTTAAAAAGTAGTAGCAGAAAAGCAAAAAAGACACCTGGTACACAGGGGAACAGCAATGAAAGTGACAGCTGACTTTTCTTCAGGAAAAAATAAATGACAGCGGGATGACATAAAATTCTGAAAAAAGAAAAAGTGAAGATTCTGTATGCAGGGAAAATATTCTTCACAAGTGAAGATGGAATAAAGCATTTGGGGATATCTGAATGCTAAGAGAATTCATTGCAGGACACAAGCACTACAAGAAAATGCTAAAAGGAATATGATGCCAAATATAAATTCAAATCTACAGGAAGGAGTGAAGAACACTAGAAATAGTAACTGTGTAGATAAATATACTATTTTATTCTTTGATAAGTTCTTTGAGACCATTGATTGCTTAAAGCAAAAATAATATCGTGTATTGTGGGGTTTATAACATGTAGAAGTAAAATATATATATATGAAATTGCACAAAGGATGGGTATTATAAGGTTCTTAAATCGTATATGAATTGTTATAATGCAAGATAAACTGACAAGGTAAGGCAGCATATTGTTTTCTCTCAAGCAACCCTTTTAAAAAATGCAAAGCATTATAGACAATAAGCAAAAGAAGTAGAATGGAATGCTTAAAAATAATTTTATTTTATTTTATTTTTTGAGAAAGAGTCTCACTCTGTTGCCTGGGCTAGAGTGCCGTGGCATCAGCCTAGCTCACAGCAACCTCAAACTCCTGGGCTCAAGCAATCCTTCTGTCTCAGCCTCCCAAGCAGCTGGGACTACAGGCATGCGCCACCATGCCCGGCTAATTTTTTCTATATGTTTTTTTTTTAGTTGTCCAATTA
>CAUYRT010073911.1:0-24427 GCA_963574885.1 Lepilemur ruficaudatus | reverse complement strand
CTCGCCATCAAATTGGTACTGACTGATTGACACTATGGTTCTCACATGGTGGTGGTGTTCTCCAGGGATTAGGGGATGGAGGGGGGCTAGACTCACAACTGAGGGACGCCGTGGGCATTGTACAGGGGAAGGGTGTGCCTCGAACCCTTGCTAGGAAGAGGCAAAGATATAAAATATAACCAAAATGTTTGCACTCTCATAATTTCCTGAAATAAAAAAAATAAAAAAAGGAAACCTGCAAACATTTTGAAAACAGCAAAGAAGTCTGAACATATAGGCCTCTCCTTACACAGCTAGCTGATTTCAGCTGTTTATGAAAGCACAGTATGAGTTAATTAAATCAATACCCACAATACAAGTTAGCCACCAGGAAGAACCAGAGACTGATTACATGTGGACAAGAGTAGAGAAAATATTTCCCTGATGATTAGAGATGTTGAGCATTTTTGCATGTTTGTTGGCCATTAGTCTGTCTCCTTTTGAAAAGTTTTTGTTCATATTCTTTGTCATTTGTCATTCTTCGTCAGTTAAAAATTAACTTTTTAATGGGGTTGTTTGATTTTTTTTCTTGCTGATTTTCCCAAGTTCCATATAGATTCTAGCTATCAGCCCTTTATCAGATGTGTAGCATGCGAATATTTTCCCCCATTCTGTAGGTGTCTAATCGCTCTGATAATAGCAATTTATCACCATTTATTGAATAGGGATTCTTTCCCCCAGCATGGATATTCATCCAAAGGAAAAAAAGACATTCTATAAAAAAGACATCTACACTCCAATGTTCATAGCAGCACAATATACAATTGCAAAGATGTGGAAACAACTCAAGTGCCCATCAATTCATGAGTGGACTAATAAAATGTGGTATACCTCAATGATGGTCTGTTTTTTGGTTTCTTCTTATATTCTGTCAATTCTTGTTTTATATATTTTGAATTTTTGTTATTAAGTACACACAAATTTCTGGTGGATTAAATTTTTAAAAAAATTTAAAAAAAAGAATAGAGAGAACAATGTATCCACACATACATTTGTAGCTCTGGAAAAATTCTATTCTAAGAACCAATTAATGCAAAGTCAATGAGTCCCCTACTATTTTAATGAGTTTAGTTGATAATTCATCAGAACTTAAAACATATAGTAATTGTAATGATTAATTGTTACAGTTATCAAGGCCTGAGTGTGTAATAAACCAGAACTCACCTTAGATGCCATAGTTCAAAATTCAGGAGAACATTCAATACAACACAGATTGATTTTAGACTGCTTTAGATTACAGATGTATTCCTTATGGAGAACTAATTTGTTCCAAGTGACTGAAAGGTAGTCATCATTATTTAATAATTAGTATACAGAACATATTGTATGTGTAGGAATCAGCATAATGTATAATTTTAAGAGTTTGAATGTAATAAAATAACAAAATTTCATGAAAAATAGCTAAATCTTTCTTTGCTGTTTCCTGGAACATTTGAACTGCTTCAGGGTTATTCTTTCAAACACCAATTATCTAAATACAATACAGCATCAAAAGTTCTGCACGGGTTTTATGAATATCAGGTAAATGGGTCTTTTCTATATTCCGGGACAACCCAGGCCCATAACCTAGACCTTGAGGACTTTTTTTGTTAGCCCTGTTATATGGCAATGGTATTTTTAATCTCTCTGGTATTTTACAAGTTCATTTACCAGCTGTCTCACAGTTCTAGAACAGCTTTTTTTCTCATAGTAGAACAGCTTATATCTAGTATTTTCACCCACTAAAAAAAGGGACAAAACAGAAAAACATCACAAGTTACATTAAAATGTAATCTTTAGACTGTACAATAACCAGGAACACAATTTCCACCCAATTAAGTAGCACAGAATACATTTTAATGACTACATTTACAGAAGATACCAGCAATACTTAGTAAACAAACTGCATGCTAATTCACCAGGTAACTGAAAACACCAGGGTAATAAAGTTCCCTTTAAATGCACTGAATATAAAAACAAACAGACAAAAAGTGGGCAGCAATCAAACAAAGCCTGTCTTCTTTGTAATGAACCTTATAATTATCAAAAAGGCTAAGGTTAATGGAGATAAAACATTCTCACAGAGTTGAAATTCTCATGGAGTTGAAATCTAGTTAAGTTTTGTTAAAACAATAATGCTATGGAGAGATCAAGCAGAAATACAAAAGAATAACATCTTCTACCTCCTGGGAGAAAAATAACAGAATGTGCTGACAGTAGGTGAAGAGGTGGTTTAATTGGGTGGGGGAAAAAGCAACAAACAATAATTGAGTCAACCAGCTAGCTTTCCAATTGTTTATACCAATTCCATCTAGTCTAATTAAAGAAGTAATGACAATGAAAAAAGTATTTTGAAATGATCCCTCCATCTCCCCTGCTATAATAAAATGCCACGGTATTTATAAAAAAACACAAACCTGAGGCATATACTTTCATACTGAGGGACATTTTCTTGTCAAAGTGTTTTCATTTCATAGTTTCATCTCATAAAATAATTAAACAAAAATGAGCAGCAGGCAAATTAGTCAGCTGACCATCTAGATGCTTATTTCAACATTTGTGCAGAAATAATGCGAGCAGCATACCTAACAAAGTGGCCTTCCTTCAGCTGGACCCCTCTCAGTGAGAGTGAGCTGTATATGAGTTGAGTGTGTCATTAAAACATTCTTAAATACATAGTTCCTTTTTAAGTGTGTTTATCATTAGATCAGCAATATATTGGCTGAATTGGGTATTGCTCTTGTATATAATGCATTCAGAATATTAGACGTCTTCGTATAGACTTTACAATGAGAACAGGTACATTAGAACAGTCAGGAAGCACTTCCTCTGCCCTCCACCAAAGATGCAATACAAAGAGGAAAAAGATCACTATGGTTGATTCAGGCCTCTCCCTGCTACAATAATCTGAAAACAGAGCACCCTGCAAACTCAAACCTAATTTCCCAACCTTCCTTTTCATCTCCTGAGCCTCTTCAAACATGACTCCATCCAGAGCTAAGATACCTGAGGATTCATTCATTTGTATTATGTATGTCATGGCTCCATCACCTAGAACTTATGATCTAGAACTAGTTCTAAAAATAAAAAAGTCTATATAGTTTTGAATTGTCTGACAGACTATAAAGTCATGTATACAAAATGGTGACATTTAAAAATCACTGACATTACCACACAAACTACAGAAAGAAGAAAGTTTGAAATGTTACCCTATATTTTAATAATTGATTCACTGTCATAATTGAGTGAAGAATAAATTGGATTTTTTAATTGTAGTGGTAATAATCTTAAAGAAAGTATTATGAAGCATATAATTCTTTGGTTTAAGTCCCCCAAAGCTACATTTAATCAAATACTCAAAGGCATCTTCCAGATTAAGAGAACTGTATGTTCAGGTTTATTTTTACCATTGTTTAAGAATAGCCATGAGTGGTTTCTTTATAGTAATGTTTTGACTTTTAAATTTATTTAGAAATTCAATTCAAAGACATTTTGGAAACACATGGAGATCTTATAAATTTTGCATTTTCTCAATGGAACTATGACAAATTTTTTCACTCTTATGGAAATGATAACGAGTTGCAATTTTCCCTTATCATATGTTTTTATTTTATGTTCATTTGAAGATTAAAAGAATATTCTTTAGATAGTTTAGATATGGCTAGATCTCCCTCATTTTGTGTCTTCTCAAGGGGACTATGACAATCCATTTGCCTCACAAAATTAATCATGTGAATGAATCTGTCACTGTTAAAGTACCATTTTCTTTTAACAAAAGAGAAGTACCTTCTTATGTTAAAAAATCATCAATATTTAGCTAGAGGTTACTTGTACTAAAAGATGTTTAGCATTTGGATAGAGGTAGGGAAAGAAAGATGCAATGTCTTCTAATACCAATTGCCCAGAGTTGATCCAAACTTCTCAGGCTAAGGGCATTGTCCACCACAAGATGGCTCTCACTTCAGATATCAGCTGCAAGTTCAGGGGTTCCCAGGCTATTCTCACTTCTGACTAGCAGGATACAAATTTGGGGGTTCTCACTGTCCCCTCAGGTTTGATAATTCACTAGAACAACTCATGAAATTCAGGTAAGTGCTATACTTACAATTACAACTTTATTATAGCAAAATAATATAACTCAGAACCAGCCAAAGGGATAGATGCATGGAGTAAGGTCTGGGAGGGTTCCAACAGAAAGTTTATGTTATCTTTTCCCCATGAGAGTACCTGTTATGCTCCTGCCACAGGGATATGACAATATCCAGAGTATTGTCAACCAGGGACGCTCACCTGAGCTTTGGTGTCCAGAGTTTTTATTGGGGTTTCATTAGGTAGGCATGACTGATTGAATCTAAATTATTTTACAATAAATTTTGGGCATTTTGGGGGAAGGAGCAATGCAGTATTAAACCAAACCTACAATTGGTCCTCATCTGTGGGCTTGTACTCAAATTAGGCAAGAAACGGTTAATAGTTTCCAGAAATAAGTACAAAGCTTTCTATTAACAAACTCTTACTACAAAATTCTTACCTCCTATGAATTTTATTTCAAATAATGATGACCATGTTATTTATTTCCCAAAGGAATATATCTATATTCCCAACTAGATGGTATATTGAAGTAATGACAAGAACCAGGTTTTAGAGGTAGTCCTAGATAGAGATTTCAAATCCGTACATAGATCTCAGGTCTGCCATTCATTTCTGAAATAAGCATTTTTGCATGATCAGATAAGATAGTGTAATCCTTAAATATATTAAGTGTTCAATAAACAGAGTCTATTATTGCTATTTATAGATGTGAGATAAAATTATATGTAGACTTTCTGATATATATTACATACAATATATATGCGAGGTGAAATTATTTGGAGATTTTCTGATATGTATATCAGAAAAAATATAAATACATATATATGTATATATATAAACGTTAACAAAAAAAAGAAAGTTCCTGGGAGAAAAAGAGCTAATTTTCTTATTGAACTGCAAAACTTTCATATATTGACATTCAGGTGTAGCTCATAAAACCCATTGGAACAACTGACTTGTGTGAAAACATTTAAACCCACATGTTAAGTTTTTAAGCTCTTCAAATTTCCTAAAATTCTCCTCTTTTCCACCCTTAACCCTTTTTACTATGTCTACACACCGGTTTATTCACTTCATTGATATTAGACATCAAAAGATGGCATTTTATTTAAGATAATCTTCATTCATTAAACATATTTACTGAGCACATATTATGTTCTAGGCACTGAGGATGTTCCAAACACAGGCAATATATCATTTTATGCAATGGATAAAAGCCCTTTTCTTCAAGTAACTTACTAATATATTCTAGTAAGTGAGAAAAGATAGGTAATTAATAAGATAACAAAATAAAATCACTGAGGGATATGGGGATAAGATAGTTTTGTGAACATTGCAAATTTAAACAGAGTTCCCAGGGAAACTTTAATCTGAGAGTGATGAATAAAAGAAACATGAATTATCTGGAAGAAAAACATTTCAGGCAGCAGAAATAGTAAGTGCAGTGGCTCTGTAGCAGGAGCCTGCCTGGAATGTTCAGAAAGCAGATAGTGATGTCAGTGTTGCCCAAGTGAAGTAATTTGAAAGGAGGAAGAAGTAGGCAATGAGGTCAGATAGTGTGGGGTATGGGAGAGGACAAATTATATAGGGCCTGGTAAGTCATTGTTAAGTTTGGTTGGTTTTTACTTTGGGAAGCCAATAAAGGTTTTGAGCAGGGGAGTGACTTATATTTTAAAAAGATTCTGGCTGCCATGTTCAGAACACACTGAAGGGGAGACAGCAAAGAACTAGAAAGCCTACTTAAGATGCTATTGAAATAAGCCTGGTGAGAGAAAAGAGTGGTTTGGACCATGGTGGTAGTGGGGGAGGGGTATAAAAAGTGGTTTGTTTCCAGATATATTTTGAAAGTAGAATCAATAGGATTTGATGACAGATTGTGAGGCTTGCAGAAAAATAATAATCAAGGATGATCCCAAGACATTCAGGTACAAGAAAGATAGATTTGCCATTAACTGAGATGGAAAGACTGGGAGAGAAGTAGACTCTGGGGGAGGAGACAGGAGGTGAAAGGAAAAACAGCCAGACCCCTGACCTAGATTGCTCTCATTCCAAACCTGGTTTCCTTTACTACAAGTCAGCACACTAGTTTCCATTTACTCAACACCTGTACTGTGGCAAGGGCTGTAGTTTACATAATTTGCCTTATCAGATTCTTTCAAGGGCCTGTGACGATGAAAATAGCAATAAGACAAACACATAATACTTACTATGGGTCCTGAACTGTTATATGCCACACGCACACACCTATGCTCAGACACACACACACTCATATAATCTTCACAATCATCTTAGGGTTAGGTACTATTACTATCCACAGTTTATTAATGGGAAAAGAAAGGTTAAGTAACTTGCTGCTGGTTACAGTGTCAGTAAAGTGGTAGAGAAGATATTTGAACCTAGGGGAGACAGCTCCTAAGTCTGTTATGTTGTCATCTGGGATGGAGGGAAAAGACTAAGGATTGGAGGGCTAATCACCTCCCAGGGAGCACAGGGTAAGAGCAGCATTTTAACCTTTGTTCTTACTACAGCCCCTTGGCCAAGGGATTATAGAGACTAGCACCTTTCAACCTCAGGTGGGAAGGCGGCCAGAGGAATAATAATAGAATCAGTGACAACGGTCTGCTATTCCTGGGAACTCTGCTTTGGATGCTACAGTAATCTAAGAGCAATCTAAGTGTGTGTGTGTGTGTTTAGTTTTACTGTATTAATTTTCTGGGGCTGCCATAACAACGTATCACAGACTGGATAGCTTAAGCAACAGATATTTATTTTCTCATAGTTTTTGAAGCTAGAAGTCCAAGATCAAGGTTTGTAAGCAGGGTTAGGTATCTTCTGAGGCCTCTCTCCTTGGATCATAGACGGCCACCTTCTCCCTGTGTCTTCACATGGTCTTCTCTCTGTCCCTGTGTCCTCTTCTTATAAGGGAGCCAGTCACATTGGACTAGGACCTGTCCTAATGATACTTCATTTTACTTAATTACTTCTTTAAAACCCTATCTCCAAATATAGTCACATTCTAAGGTACTGAGGGTTAGAACTTCAACACATCAATGATGGAAGTTGGGGGACGATTCAGCTCATAACAGTTTTCTAGCATTGTTGCTTAAAATCTCCTTTCCATAGAAGTTGGAAAATCTTTCCTACTGAACCTTAAAGGAAGATTCTAAGCTTGTGTCAGCTGAGGAGTGTACAGAGGCAGCCGTGGCTGCCTGGCTCTCCTTTACTCTGATGACTTACACTCTTCCACTTGCACCCTGATTCTCAGACATGGGAAGAGAAAACAGGTAGCAACAGCCCCTGGTTCACTGCTGGGTATTGCAATAAAGTGTGGGATAAGGAAACTTTAGTCAGAAGATTGCCAATTTGTTCTGTCAGCAATTTAAGAAAACTTCTACCATCCACCCTCTATTATATGACGGAAGAGGAAAAAAATTGCTTTTCAAACCATAGAGATAGTTCTTGAATTTTTGAAGCTAAGACTGATTTAAGTTGCTAGACATCTATCAACATTGAGATTTTATGTCTTTAAGTAGTTTTTATAAGATTTTTTGAAGTTGAATTGGATACTTCAATTTTATGTACAGAAAACATGCAGAGAATTTTTCAGAATGCCTATTGATGGAAAGATACTTGAGATTTTTATTAAAAATCTATATGTAAATGTATTCACCCAAGATTGTAAAGTATTTTATCTTTTGAAATACAAAGCTTATTAAGCCCACACAGAAATAATCTATTTTTTTCCATAAATAAAATGAGTACACTTTTAGCTAAGGAGGAAACAGGCATTGTCTAGTTTCCAGGAATTCTATAGAAACAGTAGACTTTCAAAAGTTCACTGAAACAACAATGTGAAAGAGCCTTGCAAGTCACATTCAAAAATCCTTTGATGCTGAATAGTAACTGCTGGTAGTAACACCGGAGATGGGATTATCGGGTCAATCTGGATGGGAGAAGAACTACAATTACATAGGGAGATGCACCAAACACAAAGTTGAAAGGAACACAATAGGGCGGGAACATCATAAAATTGCAAGGTCCTTAAATTCCACTCTAAGTAGGAGGCATTAGCTCCTTACTAAATAACCAAGATTAAGGTAGTTTGAGAAAAGCCCAACTTTCTGAAGCTGTTAGTAATAGAATTAAATGCTTTGGTTTTAACTATAAAAGGCAAGTTAGGTTCTAGAATTTATTAGATTATCTACTTCAAGATAAGAAAAATCACAATAACTACTTATATTTTCAGAATGCTTTGTAGCTTATGAAGCTTTTTACATTTATTATTTCATTTAATCAAATTTTTACAATGGAAAGGAAAAATCCCAGGATTCAGCTTTGTTTATGTGTTGAGTCTTGGTTTCCTCACCTATGCGGGGGATAATCATAGAAATTCTACTTACCTCAAGGGACAGTTATGAATGTCAAAGAATATAGTGTTACACAAAAAAATTCATTTCATTGTCACGTTATTTTTATAACAGATACTATTAAACCACAACTTCTGAATTAATCATCTACCAGGTTTTTGATGGTGATTGATGGTGAGGATGGCTCCATTGTCCTTATATTAGAACTGTCAAAGCTTTAAAAACAATAACAATTATTTTATGAAGTTGATGGACTAAAGTTCCTATAGTAATTTTATTTATCAAGACTGAGAATTTATTTAATTATTGTCTTGAAATATGTCTATTCATTAGTGATAGAAAAAGATAAAAAGTTGCCAATAGAGACAGGTAGTTATTTCTTCTCTCTAGAGATGTGCAAAAATAATTATACTTATTAAGCACCTATGTAGTGCCAAACACTGTTCTAGGTGCTTTGTATAGTTCATCTTTTGATCCTTACACAATGGCATATTACTATTCCTTGCAATTTAGCAGAGATTTACTCAACCAGGAAGTAGTGGAGCTGGGATTTGAGCCCAGAAATGGGCTCAACCATGAAGCCTCTTGCTCTTTCTAATCAAGATTTCATTAAGATGCTCAATTATCAAGTGTTCTGTGTCTGAATGCCTAGAGGTCTGGTAGGAGTAAGTGGAAGAAGTATGTCTAAGCACGTTAGAATGCCTGTTAGAAAGAGCGTTAGAATGGACATCTCTGCAAAAGGCTGCAACTATATTTGACCTGTCTCAGCTGCTTTATTCAGTCCTTCTCCTCTCCTGTGCTTTCCAAGAGCTTCCTTGTACTAATGTAACATGATGAGGACAAAAGATATTATTTATCAGAATACTTCTTAGGGAAACCATTGTTTGTGTTAGGAAGAAATACTCTGAGAAGTTATTAAAGAATGAAGTTCCAAGGGTGGGAAACCATAGGAAATGTGGATTGCTAATATCCCACACATGAGTCAAAGGGAAGAAATGTTGTTCCTTAGAGGGAGAAAGACAACTGAGGAAAACTGGAATAAAAGAAAGGGAAAGATAGAGACCTAACAAGCCTGGGGTTTGAGCAATGAAAAGCTCAAGTCCTGGAAGTAAGGAAGCCAAACAAGTCTCAGGAGAAAACGAATTCATGTTGGGTGCTGTCTAGTTGGTGGGTGAGGGGTAAATGAATATGTCCTCTTCTGCTTCCCTACAAAACCTTCAGGAAAGTTAACTATAAAACTCAATAAGGTTTTGGGGGAAGTAGATTCACCTGGAGAAGACTAGAAGAAGTGTTGATTTCTGAGTTAGGATCAACATAGGATAAAACAGACAGCACATGTGAATGGAGAAGCTGAAGGATGAGGGAAGCCAACTTTTGCATTAGTAGCACTCGGTGATAAAAAGAACTGAAATATATTCTGCAACATAGGTGAATCTTAAAAACATTAGGCTACATGAAAACCAGTCACAAAATACTACATATTATGTATGATTGCATTCACATAAAATATCCAGAAAAGATCAATCAACAGAGATAGAAAAATAGATGAGTGGTTTCCTGGGGCTGGGGTGGAACAGAGAATGATTGCCAGTGGTCAACAGGGATCTTTGTGGAGTCATATACATGTTCTAAAGTTGGACTGTGGCAATGGTGGCATGACTGCAAGCTTACATAATCAGCGAATGTTCACTCAAAAATGAGTGAATTTTATAGTGTGTACATTATGCCTCGATAAGTCTATTAATTTCTTTTTTTCCCTTTTTTTACACTTTTAAAAGGGGATTCATTTGAGAAACATAAAAACATGACAGAACACTTCATAGGCCACTTTACACAATAAAATAGGCAATAGTACATATTTTTGAAAGCATAGTATACTCAGGTGTACTGACAACATAACTCTGTAGTTATGAACAGAGGAACCATTAATTTGTTTTAAAAGGTGCTCACAGCAGTTACATTTGAAATGATACCACTTGTCGAAAAGAGCAGAGCACCTCTGGAAGCACACACAAGAAACTGGCGACAGTGGTTGAAACAGCATTAAACCTTTTACTTCCCTTAGTTACTAGGAGATACTTGGCTGCTGTTGGTAGTGAGGAGGTCATTAACGGTAATGGGGTCATTGGAAAGCATAGCCTAAGAGGAAAATGCTGCATTATTTATTTTCAGAAAATAATAATTTTTACATCATAGAATAATATTGATTTGAGTGTCAATATCCTAGAATCAAGGGACCTGAAGGGAATAGCATTCAGAAACTGGGACAAAGACACCTGTATATTTTGTTGTAATGAGACAGCTGAAAGCTGAGGACACAAAGTCCGAGGCCTTTATGTTTTTGATGCAACAGTGATCATGCAGAAGGTTTTTGAAGAGAAATGTATTGACTACACTTTATTATATGTCAGTCATTTTGCCATCATCCTTTTTTCTAGTAGATACAATTAATGTAGCAATTCAAGAGAAAACTATTGGAAAAACATGCTCAACTCATCTTCAGTTTTTTATGTCTTCAAATTCTCTAATTCACTGAGCTTTTTGGATTTATTTTCTATGCGGATGGCTTCCCATACAACTGAAATTGCTAAATAATTGTCAACCTTCTGTTTCACTTAGAAAATTTGCACTAATTAGTTGTAACAGGTTAAATCCCAGTACAATCAATTCCCTAATAATGAATAACTTTGTAATCTCAAAGATTTTCAAGTCTTAAATCTATGGCTCAATTGTTATGTCTTATGTTGAATGCAGTGATCTTCCAAGCAAATCAAAGTGTTTGAGTATCCCCTTAAAACTGTGGTAATGAAATTTCAAAATGCTTGACAAGGGAGAGCATACTGTAAATTACTGATAACTGGAAATTTGTAAGAATATGTCACTTAGAAATGAATATGCAATGGTTGATGTGACTATTTTCTTTCCATTACCAAGAATATGTGA
Organism: Lepilemur ruficaudatus; assembly: GCA_963574885.1. Lineage (NCBI taxonomy): Eukaryota > Metazoa > Chordata > Mammalia > Primates > Lepilemuridae > Lepilemur > Lepilemur ruficaudatus. The sequence continues at coordinate 13,007 of CAUYRT010073911.1, read as the reverse complement.
ATTAAAGCAGGATACAAAGATTTCTTTTCTTTGTTACCAATACCTGCTTCAACTCTTAATGTTCCATTATGACTAACTATCCTCAATGGCCTGTAGGAGTATATTATCATAGTCTGAGAATATGTTAAATGATGCTTTCTAAATGAAATGCTTCATTTAACTTTGGAGACCCACTTAAAATTTTATTTCCCACATCATAATTTTTAGTTAAGACTGAGGATGAAAGGTAAAAGAGACAGAGAATGTATGCACAGGTAACTAAGGGGAAAGAATATGGCCATAGTTAGGATTGGCCTCCACAAACATTGTGATGTGTGATGAGTTAGTTAAGACTATGGGCTCTGAGTTATATAATCCAAGATCAAATTCCAGCTTGGCCACTGACTAGTTTATGTAATTACATTGAGCAAGTTACTAAAATTCTTTAAAATTCAATTTCTTATGTGTATAATGGGGATAACAATAGTATCTACTGCAAAAGGTTGTCATGAGGATTACATAAAATAATCCATATGAAATACATACCAAACCTTTCATTCATTACTGTTAAGGTAATGGTTTTAATGGAACTTTCGCAATTTATAGCAAGAATAGAGTAAGTTTTCCCACAAACCAGGTTACTTTCATTTAAACACGTTCAAGATTCAAATGCTATCCAGAGAGCCAAAGAGGTACTAAAAAGATGGCTCAAGATTCCTCTTAATAATGATTAAAGGACTCAGAATAACATGATGAGGAAACATAACTTTGGGATTTTAAAATTAACTAACTTGCAAGTTAGTCAACCTTCTGAGCCTTAGTTTACTATCTATTAAATGGATATTATAACAATATCTTATTGGGAGAATTCAGTAAGTCTCTGAATATAATGTAGATAGCACAGCACTTGGCACAGTCTGGGTACACAATAAATGACAGTAACTTTTGTTACAACGACTATTATAATAATTGTTTTGCAGTGTGGAGGACAAGACATAACTATCACACAAAGTAAATTGTGTATAAGCAGTGTGTAGAAAAAGGATATCTGAAAGAGTAAATTAAGAGTGAGACGGACAGAGCTTCACAGGGACAATTGAGCAGGTAACGTGTCCACGCGAATTCAAGGAGACCCCCCGGGGCACCAAGAAAAGAGGAAGGAGGATAAAATAAATACACCAATTCCAGATGGTGAAGGGGGTGGGAAAGGAAGAAAGACAGAGGAGTTAGAAATAAACAATAGCTGTAGCAAAAGAAAGAAGAAAAACAGCAGCATGATGAGGCTAGGTGAGCGTGGTCAGAAGAGACTATTCTGTCTGGAACTGCAATCCTCAGATTAGGAACAAAGAAGCAAGGCAGTACCTATAGAAATTGTAAAGAGAAAGCAGAGAGCAGCCCCAGTGAATGGAGGCAGAGGCAGCCTCCTAAATGTGATACAGTACAGCCATTCGATGGAGCCTGAGACTAGTGGAAGAGATGAGTCAAAAGGGAAGGAAATGGAGTTCTGAAGAAGCCATAAAGCATGAATTAAAAACACACGTGGAGGAAGTACAATCAACAAGAAGAAAATAACAGAAACAAGAGCACAAAAAGCTAGGAATGTGGCCTAAGAAACTCTCAGAGAAGAGAAGTTAGATGTATTCTTAGTGCAAAATCAAAGGCTGATGGAGGAGAAAAGACAAAAATTTCTTATAAAAAATTCTAAATAACATATGTAGATACTCCCCCTTCCAGGAGGAGGATCATAATTCCTGACCCTTCTCCCTCAAGTGTGGGCTGTATATAGTGACTTGCTTCCATGGAAAAGGGAAAACTGGTAAACACTACCCAAACCAAGTAATAAAGGTTAACATATTGATGACTTCTTGTGGCTATCAGGTACTGCTTGATATAATGTGAGAAAGGCACTTCAACTCTACAGTAGTCTTTCCAAAAACCCATAACCCCATTCTAATCATGCGAAAAACATAAGACAAATCCAGAGTAGGGAAATTCTACAGGATACCTGGCCAGTACTCCTCAATACTGTCAAGATCATGAAAAGCTAGGAAATACTGAGAAATAGATCAGAGAAGACTGGAGGGACATGAAAACCAAAGGTAGTGCAGTATACAAGACTGGATCCTGAAACAGAAAGAAGAAAATGAAAAACCTGATAAAATCCAAAAGTCTGAAGCTAGTTAATAGTGTTGTGCCAGTGTTGATTTCCTGGTTTTGACAAATGAACCCTGGTAATATAAGGTGCTAACAATGGGGGAAGTAAAGTGGAGGGTGTCTGTATGGGATCTCACTGTGCTATCTCTACAAGTTTTCCATAAATCTAAAATTATTCCAAATTAAACCTTTTTTAAAAGATGATAGCATGATAAAAGGACACAGGGTCCAACTGAAATACATCCTAGTGACCAAATGATGATAGAATTGGACTATAACTCAAAGAATAAAATAAACACCCATGATTTTATACTGTTATGAGTAAATGATTAAATAAATTAATTAATAGGGAAGAGGATAGCTGTTCTTTACAGAATGCCATTCTTCAGTAAAGAATAAATGAGGGAAATAGAAAACGTCATGAGAACACCAGAGTAACAATCACTAAAGACACCAACAACCAATGAATGCTAGAGTTTGTGAGAGAAAGTTTATAGAGAAACAGGACATTTGGGTAGCCCTGAATTACTTTCCTCAAAATAGTTATTAATTACAAAAGGGAAAGCAGTAACTTTCAGTGGAGAAACTTGGCAGACACCATCTTCACCAAGTGATCAAGGTTAACATCACCTGATGTCATAAGACATGAGTAAACATCAGCTAACCCCCAAATGAAGGACACTCTACAAAACCCCTAAACAATAATTTTCAGAAGTGTCAAGGTCATAAAAGACAAAGAAAGACAGAAACGGTCACAGATCAGAGGCAACAAAGAAAACATGACAACTAAATGCAATGTGGGTTCCTGGACTGGGTACTGGAACACAATAAGGACATTAGTGAAATTAAATCTGTAGTTTAGTTAATAATATTGTACCAGTGTTGGTTTCTAAATGTTTATAAATGTATCACAGTTATGGTAAGATGTTAATATTAAAGGAAGTTGGGTAAAAAATATATAGGAGCTCTCTGCAACTTTTCTGTAAGTCTAAACTAATTTCAAAATTAAAAATTTTAAAACATATGGAAATCATACACACATAGATAAAAATAAAGGAAAAACATAAAGAAGGCCCACCTGGGGTTTGGTGCCCAAATACCACCAGATGCCCCTCTTCCACTCCAGAATTCTGGCTACTAGCCTATGCTCACAAACAACTGAGATAACCAGCTAGTCCACAAATTTTATTCAGAACAACTTTGTTAGTATGACTGGAGAACACAGTGGAGTCTCCCCTGACCCTCACTAAGCCTGGGTCTTTGGACCCATGTCTCCCACACTCAAATCCCAATCCCTTCAGAGAAGCTAGAGAACAGCTTGCCTCCTACCACACTGGGAAAATCTACCCTCTTTTGTTCACCATGTGGAAAAAGGTACAGCAGCAGCAGCAGCATATGATTTGAAAGTAAGTAAAGTCCAAAGGGGTGTTCAAAAAGTAAACTGAGCCCCAGCAACATTTTAAAGAATTTATTTGCACAAACAGCAAATCAGGAATCTGGCAGCTCCAAATCAGAAGTGTTTCCAGCACTCTACCAAGGGAAAGCAAGGGAGGAGGCTTTTTTAGGCAAACACGGAAGTAAAGCAAAGAAAATATTTGATTGGTTACAAATATACAGTTGCCGCATTTGATCTATTCCGTTTGAAAGTCTCTAGTTATATGATTATGTTAGTTGGCTGCTTTTGATTAGTTGAGCTTAAGTTCTGTTTTCCTTCAATATAGGCATTTACAAGAAGTAGCTCAAGTTTTGATTATGTCTGGAAATCAAGCAAGGTTAAGGTCACTTATGAAGCTTAACTGGCTTTGTCTGCTCAGAGCTTCTCAGGCTTGGTCTCCATTTCAGCTTACTTTAATGGGGGTGAGAGGGACCTGCTGAGGCCCTTGATTTTAGTGCTGTGACAGCCCCAGGTTACCAGGGCCCAGTAAATGCCAAGTTCTTCCCCGTTCCCAGTCTCACCAATCAGATTGATTACTCCTTTTTCCATGGTGAGACTGCATGAAATTAATATCCAGAAGTGTTTCTGCAGTATGTCCATCTCTTGATAAGTAGTACATTGGAAATATCACCAAAACAGGAGAATAAGGGAAATGAGTTTCCTCTAAAATTTAATAAAATAAAAAACCTTTCTCAAAGGATGAACCAGGAAAAAATTCATTTTTTTCTCTCCTCTCCATGATGAGTATGGTTAAAAGATGCAGTATTTTATTTGGAAAATACAGAGCTGAGGATACAAAGTAGATTGGGGAAGATCAAATTTGTGAAACTTTATACTTCCCAAAAGAAATATTAAAAGGAAAACTTCTTTAAGAATATGGAAACATCTATATTTAATAAGATGGCTAATGTTGAGTAGAGAATCTGAGCATATTTATAGAAATTAAGACTAAGTTGGGAAGTAATAAAAAACTGACCTATAAACCCAAATACTTAGAATCTGGCCATAGTAGTACAACACTGAATAAAATGCTAAGAGTGTGGAAAATCCCCTTCTAAATGAGCAACATTCAAAATATGAGAGATAATCAAGGATGGGTGAGACTTAGACCACTTTCAAGATGCCAGAGGCCTGTTGGGTAGCTTATAAAATTTAGAACTTTATAAAGGTATAAAGAGCAAAATTGATGTTCCCAATGCAGACATAATTAATGTAGACATTTAGAGAAAAAGTTAAGAAGCTAAAGCAGAAAGTAAAGATGACTCAGCAAATGGGTGGCACCAATATAGCCATGGTCAGAATCACAAAAATACAAGGGTTAAAAGAAAAAAAACAGGAAAAAAGAAACAGATGTGTCATAGTCTTGGCAAGGAGATAAGACACAAAAGTGGATGTTGGTGTAGCAGCAAAAAAAAAGGCTTGGACAGGAGTGTTACCAATACCAAGTCTGAAAAAGAATAACTATGTGATTTAACTATGAACATCAGCGTTCATACAGGGAACACAGTTAATTTGCTAATCTGAAGAAGAAATGCACAAGTGGGTTGAATGATCCCAGAACTGATTTCAGCAAAGCTTTGGAACATCACCTGGGCAAATACTTGGTGGTCTTTAGTTACCTGGGGAGAAAGGTGCAGTTGCTAGTGCTATGAAGCAAGGCTTGTCAGCCATGAGTACTGAAAAGGAAGAAGGAAGGAGAGTGGGAAGTGGAGGTAACCCTCTACTGCACAGACTGAGGAATCAAGTCCCAGATACAAGGCACTGCAATGAACCACAGAGAGGCAAGAATTACCTAAGAGATGGAGGAGGCAGAGGAAGGGCTCTTATAATTAGATCAAGAATAAAAGCTTTCAATGGACATGATTCTTTCCACAAAAATATACAAAGCTATTCCAGGTGAGCTTTGAGGACATTATATGCCAAGGTGACTGGTAAAGAGAGAAGAAAATTAAAGTAAATGGCACAATTTAATATGTGTGGCTTGAAGATCTATCCATTGGAGAAAGCCCGTCTCCAATTTAAGAAGTTCAATGTAGAGATAAAAGCAGGAATAGTGATATATAACCAGAGGTAGCACTAAATGAGGGAGATCTTGATGAAAATTACACATGAGGCAAGCTGAATTTTTCTAAAGTAATCTGTGTTTATCATTTTGCAACATCTGGTTCACATTCTTTGCCTTTTTCACCTTTCCCACTCTTTTTTGTAAGGTTGTAATCTTATTAATTTATTGCTAATTAACAATAATTACTTCCTAGCCATGGGTAAATTGTCTTTTTAATTGATTAATGTGCCTATGAAGTGCCTCATAAGTTATTACTACAGCATATTTGGAGTTTCCATAGTTAGCAAGGATGATCAAGCTGTGTGTATTGACTTAGATTGACCAGGACTTTGCAGAATTCCTACTGGTTGAAGTTTTCTTGACTTTAACTGTCCCAAATGTGACTCTAGAGCTCTCGACACAAGAATACAAGTTACAGTGAATGATTTTGCAGTGAAGTAATAATAATAGCTAATGATTTTTAATTACTTGCTACATGCCAGGCACTCTGTTAAGTGTCAAATGTGCCATCTGAATGGCTCTTCAATGCAAATGTATGATAGCATAGTATTAATTTTATAAAATAATTAATTTTACAAAAATTAGGGTTCAGAAAAGTTAAACAATCTACTGAAGGTCACTGTGTTAATATGTTCTGACTGCCATAACAAGATACCACAGATGGGTGGCTTAAAAAACCAAAACTTAGCTTTCTCACAGTTTTGGAGACTAGAATTCCAAGATCAAAGCGCCAGAAGGGTTGGTTTCTGATGAGATCTCTCTTCTTGGCTTACCAATGACCAACTTCTTGCTGTGTCTTCATATGGCCTTTCTTCTGTGCAAGCCATATGTGATCTCTGTGTTTCTTCCTCTTCTTAATAGGATACCAGTCCTATCAGATTAGGACCCTACCCTTATGGCATCAATTAACCGTATTACCTCCTTAAAGGTTCCATCTCCATACATGGTCACACTGAGGGTTAGGACTTTAACATATGAACTTTGGGGGGGACTCAATTCAGTGCGTAATGGCTAATAGAGGAAGGAGTAAGAATTGGAACCCAGAAGTCCAATTCCAGATCCTAACCTATGTATACTTTTCTGCCTCTGTATGCCATACAGACAAAGGTACATACACAGTACATAATTGATCTATTAATTTTAAGTAAAACATCTATCCATCCATTTTACTGTCACAGACCAAACATTTAAAACGTGTCTTATAAAAAGATGGCTAAATATATGTGAAAGTTCATATTTTATAGTTTGTAGAAACTAAATTCATGTGAATAAATGGTAACATGATTGTCATCTGCACAATAGAGGCTTCTGCATTACAACATTAGACCAGATGGCATTCACTGTGGTTTACGAGACAGTGAATGGGGAAGGAAAGTATTAGGTGCTTGCCTGAATCAACTTAAGGTAAATTTGAATCTATTACAAGCTGAGCGTAGTTGCAGATGAGAACATTCACCCATCCATTCAGTAAGCATGCACTGTACTCTTACGTGCTAGCCACTGTGCCATAAGGGAGGTCATTAGAGTAGAAAAGCCAATGAGAACAATGCTTACTCTGCATAAGGAAGTATAATAGGTCTATACTGTGTGAAATGGGGACTCAAAAGAGGGCATGGCGATTCAGGTATAATGATATAATATGAATGGATGGATATCTACAGAGTGGATATCTACAGGAAATTCAGAGGAAAGGCAACAAAATAAAGTATAAACCCAGAAGAAGGAGAAACCAAGGGAGATTCAATTGTACTGATAATTTTAAAATAGAAGATGAAGTAATCAGATGTCTTTGGTATCCTTTAATGGGGAAGAAGATGATAAAATTAGAATAATGGGAAATTTATCCTCCCCAAATTATGTACAATGAATCAAGCCAGTGGTGTTTTCTATCAGTTGTTCTTATATATCTCAGTTATAAATATATGGAACCGGAGAAGTACTCTAATGCACAAACACACACACACACACACACGCAAAGTCAAAACATCAAAAGAGAACATATCAGTAGAATGAACTTTAAGCATATTGCAATGTGGAGGATATGGCTCAAAAAGACATGCACAGAGGCAGGCTATAGGGAACTTGAGGAGACAGATTATTGTTTTTAAAGTTCCCAAGAGGTTATTGGAAATAGAAGAATCAGAGTCACTGCACATGTGCTTTACATGACAAAGAGTCAGCTAAAATGAATATAAACTCTTAGTTCAAGAATGACTGATGGCACCAGCACCAGAGAACAGCAGAGAGGAGAGGAGATGGGTAACAATGGGTCTATGCACTGCTATTGAAACCACAACGGTACATAAGACATATTCCCTGGCATTTCTTGAAAAGGCTCCTTGCAAAAGGATACGGCTGTTCACATCTGGCTCTATCATTTGTGAGCTGATTACAGAAAGAGAGATTCAATTTCAGTGCTTAAGTGTTTTGTACATATTCTTCTTCTGGCAAGTGTTCAGCCAGAAGAAAAGAGACCTAACACTCATCCAGGATGTTTTCCCAGTTTCCTGTGATTTAAAATCCAGAGAGGGAGATAAAATATCTATACCCATGTACCAGATTAAAAAGAAAACTATTTTAAGAAGTAGGGCTTTATGATATAAGTGCCAAGTATAAAACTGTTATTAAGAGGAAGGTGAAATTGCAGGGAATTCCCAAAGGAGGAATGCACCCTTGGAAAGAATCAAACATGCAAAGAATATAAGAAATTCCTGAAGCCTTCTTTGAATTTTCATATTTCATTTGAATAAAATTTCGGGGCAGTCCCATAGGTTATATGGCAGTAGAAGCCAGGTTCCTTGTAAATCTACTGAAGTGGTTAAATTGTCATCTAATTAATTTTGGTTCTATTTAGTTGCCACAATGCCTGGAAAACATATAAACCATGATGTCATGGTGCAATTTATTGTTAGAGAGACACAGCACTTAATGAATTTAGTATAAATAGTCCATGTTAAAAATTGTTCCTAGCTTTATTTATAATGCTTTCTGAAGATTTTCCTGTCATTTCTTATCAACAAATTACTGGGTTTAACAGAGGACTGGCTAGTCTATAATCTTGTCAATTGAGCAAGATTACCAGTAAAAGAGATACTTTTAGAATTTATTTTTACTTTGGGATGGATTAACTGACATAGTGGACCTAGTCCTAGTTTCTTACCTAATTTTAAATAAGCATACACAACGTGTAAGTCTCCTTAGACTTAGCAGAACTTAGCTGTTGTTTCAAGAAATTGAGAGTTTGGCATCCTTCCAGATAATTCTCCATTTTTGACATTTAAGTTCATTCTCTCTACTAGCTGAAATGCTCCCCTTGCAGTTTTGTAGTTTTAGACTTTGTAGTCAGAGTCACTTTTCTTTTCCTTACTCTTCCTCTCCTCTTCATCATCTTTTTCTTCCTCTCTCCCCTTCTTGACCCACACAATAGCACTGAAGATGCATAAATAGTATAGTCCTTTGTCTAAAGGACTAGGTCTAACTCACAAAGCAGCTGCCTGATATGAACCTGGAGTGGGTTCTCAATGGCAGTTTTCAGGGTGCCCTCTATTCAGCGACTCTTGAAAGACCTGTGCAGCATTATTCTCACTATTTCTCTCTTACACCCTAGAGTATAGCCCTATTGAACTAATCCACAATTTCTTAAATTTTATCCTCCTGCTTGCTCTGCTGACTATGCATGGGCTGCTTTTCTGCTTGGAGTAACCCATTCCCCACTTCTACATGTATCTCAAGGCTGAGCCCAGAAATCTTCCCTCAGTTGTTCCATCTCCATCCCCATCCTCAATTAGGCACCACCTTCTCTGTGCTCCCCTAGATCCCTGCACATCTTTCAATTACGGCATTGACCATGACCCTCTGTGCTTTTCCATAAACTCATCTGAGAGTCCCTCCCCTACCTGCATCAACATGGCACCTGGCCCAGGGAAAATGCTTAATAAATTCTGTTGGGTGAATGAGGACAAAGAGGGCATGCAGATAACATTTACAGAAGACAAGGTTGGACTTGAGAGCAGTCATGCTGGACGACAAAAGCAGCTTCAGAAAAAACAACAAACCACATTTGACAGGAAGGAATTTCATAAGAGAAAAATGTCAAGTTTTGTGCTTAGCTTCTAAACAATCAATTGAAGATGTGTAGAGTTGTGGAATATTAGTTTAGGTAAATATGACCTCAGGGTTTATTTGACTCTAGCTCAAGCTCATAGAATGCAAAAGTTGGAAAGCATGTTACACTACAGTTCACCAAGTTTAACCCTCTCTGTGATTCATGACTGTTGTGCCCCCTCAACCAGGAGCCTGATAAGGGACATTCTGTCTTCTCTGTGAACACTTCCATGACTTTGACAGCTATGTGCAAGTTGGCACACACACACACACAAAAATTAAATTAAATTAAAACTGAAATCTTCAGCTTTATCAGTGAAAATAGAGTGCCCGAAGGGATGATGGTGTGATCACTCTCACTTCTATTATGACAATTACCACATAGCATTTTTAACAATCATTTACATCCTTACATAACTTCTCTATTATACAGTAAGTTCTTTGAAGACAGACTCTCTGCCCTATTAGCTACCTTACCCTTCATATCTAAAGTGATGTATTCTATAAACAAATGCTAAATGCAAGAGTAAATGATGGCTTCACGGCCACAACACACACAGGTTAGCACATGAGACTGAGAATGCAGGCTTGAGTTAGAATATTGGCCCCATCATGTACTAGTGGTGTGACCTGTGGCTTGTCATCTCACGTCTCCAAGCCTCGGTTTCTTTGTTTAAAATAATAACAAATGTTTTGAGAATTAAATAAGAAAATAAATGTAAGCATCAAGCACTGTCATCCTTCTGGAAATCATATTAATAGAAATACTGACAAACCAAAGAGAATCTAGAATCATAAAGAAACCTAAATCCATATCGTATAGTGAATAGTTAAGGGTACTTGGAATGTTTGCCCTAAAGTAGGGAAGAGTTAGAGGGAACTCTGATAGTTGAATGACTATTAATGCAGAAATAATAACCTACTTGCTTGACATTTTATTTCATAAAGAACTTCAATATGGTATTTTATTTGATTTTCACAGTAGCTGTATAATGTAGGGAGGGAAAGTAGGCATGCATCATTATTCTTAGTCTATAAATGAAGAAAGTAAAGCATACTTAGGTGCCTTTATGCCTAATGTCCTACAGCTGAGCATAATGAAATTGAGGCTGATCCCAGGTGTGCTGGCTTGTGATCCATCTCTCTTTCTACTAGAGTACATAGTTTTTAGAGGGGCATATAGAGGGTGAGTTTTTGTGTGCAAGTCAAAGTAAAGATTAATGGGTGAAAAATCATAAAAAGGTAGATAATGTGTCAATATAGAGAGGAGTTTTTGAAATAATTACAGTCACCCCAAATCACAACTGAATGAATGAACAGGCTTATGAAGATGTAAGCCCCCTGTCATTCTTTGTACCTAACCCAAGAGTGAAAGCCCATCCAATGGAGATGTTGAGAGGGAATATTGGACATGATGATGTCTAAGCTTCCTTTGAACACTAGCTATGATTCTAAGTCACTTATCCACAAAATACGGAATTCTACACATCTAAAAATTCCTCATCTACTCCTCATAAGAACATTATAAAACAATAATAATGAAGAATCTGAGTTCTTGAAAAGAAAAATGTCCCATTAATTCAAAATGGTTTTATATTTATCAGTGAAAAAAGAAAAACTTCTTCCATATAAACATATGGTGATTCTTTGCTAAGATCTAGGAAAATCTCTTAACTTTCATATTGTTTATAGATGTTCTGATATATTTCCTCTCTAAACAAGGCTAGTTAGTGTATATGGTCTATGTAAGAAGAACTATTATGGCTTAAACTTTTTAAAATTATGGATATTACTTTAAATATGTGTTACTCTATCCCAATTGAGATCATCTCAACAATGTTTATAGGCAACATACAAATTAGACAAAATTAAAGACGATGCACTTACATGGCTTAATTACTGCTCTCTCACGCAGTAGTTTGACTAAATGTGAAAATCAATTCAGTGCTCAGTATTCCAAGATGTAGAGCAATAAAAAAAAGGTCTGCAATTTTAATTTGCTATACTGCTCCACTCTGTGAATGTCATTATGTCATTCTATTAATATGTGAATGTCAACAGAATTTTTCTGAATCATTTTAAATATGATTAATTATATTTTTCCAAAATCCATCTCATGCAAAATTATCCGAAGCAAAATCCATAAGGTAGATAGATAAATAGATTTTGATTCCTAGTAGATAAAATCTCAATAAACTCACAATTAAAAAATTTATCATTTCTTTCTAAGGAATTTTTAAATCATCCACTAATCTTCCTTCAGTAGATTTTAAACCAAGCAAAAGACACTAATAAATAAGAAAATATTTTATTAACATAACTAAAATATAATACTATAAGTACATAAGACAGTAATAGATTTTCTAACATTTTACATGTATATTTGAACACAAAGACTGCAGAACTAATATGAGATTAGCTAAATTAATTCCTAAAATCAATCTAAAATTTTCCCCCAAAGATACTAAGAAACTCAATTTAATTTTTTTAAAGATATATTCTTATACATTTAGGAATATGGAAAAATCAGGTTACTGGTGGAAATTGATCATTAAATATTTCAATAAAGCCAAGGCATTTGAATTCAAGCTAAGTTAAATGCTCTTCAATTTTTATTTAACCTTTAATAGGTGAATGTTCTCATAAAAGTGAATAGATTTCTTTTCATTTCAAACTACATTTCATTCAATTATGTGCTGAATATAGAATGAAAGCTGAGGTGATAAAACATTCTGACAAATGAAACAAAGAAGGTAGCAGTATTGTGTCAGTTTCCACTGATTATCTGACAAAACTCAACCATAGATTTTGTGCTCTGGAGATGCAATAGCTATTTAAACGGTAATTATTGTATTTATGTATTTCCATAATCCTTTGAAAGCACGAAAGCAAATAATAAAGACCTTTCTCCTGAATGACATTAGCTCAAATATAAGACCAGTAGCTGATTTTTCTGGTATTTTATTGATTGTGCAACTTAATGTATTCTGTAATTCCTTTGTAAAGTTTAAGATATTTTGCTTACAGTTTGGGTGATTGCATAATTGAGAAAGCAAGTTAACAACACAATTTAAAAATAATGAGGACTTAAAAATCCTGTAATCAAATGAAGTAGGAGACTTGTAGTGGTCATGGGAAATTTTACAAGGTGAAAAGGAGACACAGCTGCCAAGAGCATCACAGAGGCCAATACAAGAAATCTCTGTCCTGGCCGGGCGCGGTGGCCCACGCCTGTAATCCTAGCACTCTGGGAGGCCGAGGCGGGCAGAT
>CAUYRT010073910.1:0-32118 GCA_963574885.1 Lepilemur ruficaudatus | reverse complement strand
CTGAGGCAGAAGGATCCCTTGAGCCCAGGAGTTTGAGGTTGCTGTGAGCTAAGCTGACGCCACGTCACTCACTCTAGCCCGGACAACAAAGTGAGACTCTGTCTCAAAAAAAAAAAATTGTTTGGATTGACTCTCACAGAGTGTTACAGAGTTGATTCTTTTCCCAGCAATTGCGTATGAGTTTCACTCTACCTTTACACAATGTGGCAGAATTCACTTCTTTTGATTATTATTATTGTTGTTGCTTTTCCCAACAATTTGCCTTCTGTGAGGACACTTCTTGACACCTACTTCTTGACACCTACTTTACTTCCTGTCGAGATTTGGGGAATTAAAAAACCTTCTTGACACCTACTTCTTGACACCTACTTTACTTCCTGTCGAGATTTGGGGAATTAAAAAACCTAAATTAAAATCACATTCAAAATATTTGTTTCATAACAGGGCATGATGGCACGTACCTATAATCCCCGCTACTCGGGAGGCTGAGGCAGAAGGATCCCTTGAGCCCAGGAATTTGAGGTTACAGTGAGCTATGATGATGCCACTGCACTCCAGCCTGGGTGACAGAGTGAGACCCTGTCTCAAAAAATAAAAAATAAATTGCTTTAAAGCTGTGCATGGTGACACACCTGTAGTCGTAGCTAGTGGGGAGGCTAAGACGGGAGGATCACTTGGGAGGAAAAAAAACAAAACATTTGTTTTTCTGCCAGTGCGAGATGGCTTAGCACCACTCTAAGATCCAGATCCAGGCACCTGCTCAGCAGGTTGGGCCGTCTGGAAAGATCGCCAAGACCCTGAGGGCATTGCCATCCTCTCCTTGGCCCAACCATCTCCCCAGTGGGGTAGAGTGGAGCTTCGCAGAGGGCCCTTGTCATAATATGCAGCTGAGCTGATTCCCAAGGGCTCCGTGGCCAGCAGATCGTGAGCTTGATCCAATGGTGTTAGTTCTCTGAGTTGTCCTTGGGCATTTCTGTCTTCCCAGGACAGACAGCTGCCACCTCTTGCCTAGCACAGGGTCTCACTCTCATGGCACCTGGGTGCAGCTCTTGGCTTAGACTCCATTGAGGCCTGTGACCCCTGACATCGGGGTCACATTGAGCTTCACCCCGAGTTGCCATCTCAAGTGTTTTGGACGGTTCTGTGACAGTTGCTAGCCCTTAGTGACAGTGCTCATGGTCCTGCCTAGGGTGCCCGTGGGGCCCTTGCACAGGGTGCTGAGAGGAAATGCCGCTAAAGCTCTGACACTGCACATGAAAGTCTCGGGACCTGGCACTGGGACGTGACAGCTGGGCTCAGACACACCTAGGGAAGCACACCCCCTGCCCCCAAATGGCCGTCACAGCCACTGTGACCTGCCTACACGGTGTCTGCCAGGGCTGCAGTGCACAGCCTCTCGCCACTCAGGCAGTGAGGGGTGACTGGTGCTGCGAGAGCTGCCAGAGGCCTGCTGGCCTTTCCAGCCACCCACTCAGAGCCACGTGGGCCAGGAGGGAGCCCAGAGGACAAAGCCACAGATAGACAGTGGCTGTCAGTCAGGGTGACTTTGGCCCTCGGGGGACATTTGGTTGTCACAGTTGGGGTTGTGGCACTACTGGTGGGAGGTAGAGGCAGGGATGGTGCCCACAGCCCTGCTGCACAGGCCTCCGGCGTCAGCCATGCAAGAGCCAAAGCCTCCTGGGAGGAGTGGCCAGGTCACAGCGTGCCCAATCAGGCAGCAACAGGAAGAAGTATTTCCAAATGACAGAAGTAGAGCTTAGATAAGAGTGTGGTGGACAGTGGCAGCTGCGAGGTTTGGGGTACGCACTGCACATGGGAAGCTCAGGGTGCTGAGGAACACGGGACGGCAGGACAGGGGGCAGCTGCTTTGGGGTTGAGTGTGGACGGAGGTAGGAGGCGCCCAGGACCTTCTATGCCCGGGAGTGGAGAAAGGGGCCTGCACAAGATAAGGTTCATGTGGGAGGGACCAGGACAGGACCTCTGGCTCTGGTAGGGGTCTGGGAGGAGGGAGGTGGACACAGGGATGAGGACAAAGGTAAAGCTGCCTGAGAGCGGATTGGGCTAGGGTGGTGATGCGAGGGGAGGGTGAGGGAGCTCCTCAGACTTGAGTGGGCTTCTGGCTGCGGGAGCAGGTACTGCTGGTACCCGGAGTCTGCTAGGAAACCACTAGTGTACAGCTGAACTTGTGGTCTGGAGCACAAGGGTTCTGGAAACATTGGCTCTCTGGTGATAGTGGTTGAGGAGGTGCCCACGTTCAGGTGCAGGCTGCAGACAAGCCAGGGAGACAGGGCGGGACTGGGCGAGCCGGGCAGCGGGCAGCTGGGGAGGTTCTTTCCTGAGGGGAAGGTCCAGAGGGGGCTGCTTGGGGCTGGCTCACAGCGTCTGGGTCCACGTGGAGGTGAAGACTGAGCGTCTTCAGGAGTCTCCAGAGCAGAACTCAGAGGCAGCAGTGGGCACGTGGAGCAGGACCACCACGGTTGTCCCTGGAGAGTGCAGCAACTGTGGGCACTGATCTCTGGGTCTCAGGCTCCCGGTCTCTGAAAGGGGTGAAGGCAGCCCCTGCTGGAGTCAGGCGACCAGCTCCAGCATGTGGCTAGAGAATAGAGAACCACTATAGGGGGCACTAGTTTCCTAATGACTAAGAATGTAGCATCATTTTGTAACCAATGTTTTAGACAAACAAATTTGCAAGGATGAAAATGGCAGTTAGGGGTTTTTGAGCGACTTGAAGGAAAAGCAAGTTGCTGTTTCCCAAGCACTCACTAGCCATGCCCCTCACCAGCTGTTGGCCTAAGTGTGGCACCTCTGTAGTACCTCCCCCGTCAGCGCCCACCCCAGACTCCCTCTGCCCACTCCCTATGCCCATGGTCACTGGCCCTGAGGCCAGAGCCCCTGTCTCCCAGGGCACCTGCACCCATGTGGGCCAGGTTCAGGGACCAGCTTGGCCACATGTCCAGACTGGCTCTGTAGTGCAGGAAGGGCCTTCGTAGAGCCTGGCACTGCTCCCTGCCCTGCCAGCCCAGTCATCTGTGGGCTCGAAGCCTCTGCCTGCAGGACAGCTGAGCCGTGTGTCTTCCTTGGCTGTAGGATGCCATGCAGCACGCCACAGAGTCACGGGATGCCGAGCTGGCCAAGAAGTTGCTGCAGTGGTTCCTGGAGGAAGGCAGGTGGGAGTGCTTTGCAGCCGCACTCTTCACCTGCTACGACCTGCTCCACCCGCACGCAGTGCTCGAACTGGCCTGGAGACACAACCTCATGGACTTCGCCATGCCCTACTTCATCCAGGTGATGAGGGAGTACCTGAGCAAGGTGAGCATGTGGGCCCAACCAGCCCTGGCCTGCCTTTAGGAACGGCCCCTTCCCTTCACACTCAAGTGGTTTTCTGCCCAATATTAACCCTCTCCAGAAAATCACCATGGTGGGTGTTGAGTAGAACTGAGCACTTCCTCCTCGCAGCAGCTCTCCTGCAGATCCTGCCTAGGAAGCTACAGTGGCATGCACACTGCCAGGGAGCATGAGAGGTGCTCACCAATGGCCCTGGGTTTCATCAGGGTGACAGTGAGGCACCAGCTGGTGACAGCCTGTGGGGCTCAGAGAGCCTCCAGTGGAGTCTGGGGTATAGCTGTGGGGTTACCTATTGGTGGTAACCCCTTGGCTGAACACGTGGTAGGAAGGTTAATGCATGCATTGAATTCTTCTAACAGCTGTAGCTTTATCTGCCTCATCAAGGTAACTGTCTGATTTTAAAACTCTCCCTGGGTGTCAAGGCCCTAAGGAGTCCGTGTCTGGGACCTAGCCACTGTCCCGAGACCTATGTCACCTGGTCCAGTTTGTGGTTTCTAACACTGTGGAAAAGCCACCCCTCAGCAGCACCTACTAGCCCATCCAACTGTATACTTGCTCTCCTTCAAGCCCAATGGAGACCCCAAAGCCACTTGTGCTGAGGCTTCTTTCTATGGTGCAAGGGAAGGGAGGGGCCTCCCAGGTTAGCGACGGGCAGGAAGAAAAAGAAGGGGGCTAGTGCTGCCAGCTCTGGCCTGGAAGGGCTTGCAAGGCTGCTTGTACCTGCAGAGCCTCTTGGAAACTACCCAGCCCCCAGCAAGGGTCACCCCAGAGGCCATGCAAAACTATCACCTGCTACAGGAGAGTGACGCAGTCCCACCCACACAGACACCTGAGTGTGAGGCTCCCTGGTGACTCTCCAGGGGTAGGGCAAAGGGTAACCCTGACTACGTGGCCTGAACTGCATGGTCTGCCAGGGGACACACATGGGTTAGATTTACAAGGGTCCCTGGTTCCTCAACCGCGGTGGACGGCAGCTCCCTACAGGAGATGTCTGTGTTGTGTGGAGTTTGCCCTCGGAAACTGCTTTCACCCACCACGAGCTGCTTTTCCCATCCCTAAAGTGTCCTCACCTGAAAGCAGTCTTTTTTGAGAGCCTGCATAAAGGAGAATGTGGCTTGAATCTCTTCCTGACAGTAGAGGCCCAGCGATTAACATAAGAGGAACTCGGGCCCACCCAGACCTCAGAGGTATCACTGCTGCAGTGGTTGGACTACTGGGGACCCCCAAGGACTTAGGGGAGCACATTCCCTTTCAGTGGTGGATGATGAGTTCATCCCGGCAATCACTGTCACCGTGGCAGCACTGTGGCTTCACAGCCAACTCAGGGTTGTCGTTAGAGGACACTGCTCCTTGGCCTGGGCTTCCCAGACCCCTCCACTATCCCTGGGAGGTGATGACTGCATGGCACCTGCCCCTGCTGCCCACCTGTGCCTTCCAGGGCCAGGCAAGGTGCCTGTCATGGGGAGGGGGTCAGGGAGAGCGGGGGGGTCATCCCTCTGAGATGCCCCCATGACACTCTGCTAGTGGAGGGTGTAGGCCCTGCTCAGAACTCAGCCCTGGGCGTCAGCAAGCTGGAGGCAGAAAGGACAGACTGCGGGGCCAGCATGCCGGTCAGCCTCCTTCCTTCCCTTTCAGCCCTGGACTGGGGCAGCTGGGAGCTGGCAGGGGGCCTCGCCTGACTGCCCCAGAGCCAAGCTCACAGTGGGCACATTTCCTTCTTACTCAGCACTTGTTTGAGGGAATCTTAGAAGCACAGTTGCCGCTGCCCCCACCAACATGGTGCCGTGCCTCTGCCAGCCCCAGCACCACCTCACTCTTTCCTGCCCAGCCTGTGAGGTCGCCGCAGGGGCAGCTCTGAGCTGGGGCGGTGCCTGGTCAAGCCTCAGGGAAGAGTAAGGAGGCAGCTAGTCCTCAAATGCCTCTCAGGGGAAGTGTCCTAGGTGCCAGGTGACTTGTCTCCTAAGGACCACATGATCTCTCTGCTGGTTAGGAGGGGTGGGCAGCCCAGACTGGCTGTTCCCTGCACACTGCCCCAGCCCTGCAGGTCTGTAAACAGTGTGTCCCTGTGTCTGGAGGAGGATCTGGCCCCCATGAGCCAGGCCACACTCATGGTCTGCAGCCACCGCTGCTGTAGTACACTTGGCGGCCAGATGCCTGCTGGGAAGCTGCTGGGCTGGAACAGCACCTGGGCTCCACCAGATGCTCCATCTCAGCCCAGCTACAGAGGCCTCAACATGGCCTCCCTGCATTCAAAATGTGCTTGGGGTGTGGAGCCAGCCACTCCACGCCTGCCCGTATGCATATCCTCGGCTCCAACTCTCCTGGGGGTCCCCGTGTCCTGACCTCCTACTCCATGTTCACCCAGAGGCCTGAACCATGCTGTCAGGGGGTGCTCACATGCCCTCGCCGCTTTTGCAGGTGGACAAACTGGATGCCTCAGAGAGTCTGTGTAAGTAAGAGGCATATGTGGCAGAACCCCCCCACCTCATGTTTGGTAGGTGGCATCTATTGCGCCCAGTCCCCTGGAGAGGAGAGTGGAGATGGTTCACACTGCCCTTTTCTTTAGCTGGGATTCAGATGGGGATGGGAATGGATGGGTGGAGGCTGAACCCCAGTGGCTGCCAGACATGGAGACAGTGTGTGTCCAGGAATGTTGGCACGGCCCCTGTCCTCCCTGCTTTGAGGGCACCTGCATTCTGAAAAGGGTGCCTGCCCAGCTGTGAGGTGCCATTGTGTCCTGCCCTGTCTGGTTGCTCCAAGTGGCAAGGCTGCTGCTGGCGTGTGCTGGTAGGGGCTTTGCGCCTGAGAGCCCGCCCTGGATGGCCTGGCTGTCAAGTGGACTGGAGAGGTGACGGGTGCTGGGAAGGCTGCCGGGCTGACACAGGCCTGAGGGTGTGGTATGAGCACACAGCATGCCAGCTGGTCTCAGTTCCCTGCTGAGTGTGCCCACCCACCATTAATGCCAATCTGGTCTTTCTAGATTTTGATGGGCATGAGTGAGAGCCAGCCGACTGAGCTAAGTGTCCTGTTTTGGGACTAGCTTACCCTCTAGAGCCTGGCTCCACACCAGCAATGCCCACACTCCTTGCCTCCTAGTGCTCAGGGCTGGTCCTGCAGACCCTGCTCCTGGGGCCCCTGGCTACTCAGGCAGCCAGGAGAGGACCTGGTGGGCAGCAGGAGCCCTGCTCACTGTGTGTCTCCCTCTGCAGGCCCACAGCTGATGCTGACAGCCGGCCCTGGCCCTGCCGGCTGCCCCTGAGGATACACCGCTGCTTCCTCCTTCACCCAGACTCCTGTGTACGGCTTCAGTGTGTAGTGGGCGCTGTCTCTCCAAAGGAGCCTGTCACTCTTGGGCACAGAGGACCCCAGTGGGAGGCAGGGACACGCGGACATTATTTATTTTTGCTGAAGCCCAATCATGGCAGCCTCTGAGTCATCCTGGAGCCTGGGGAGGCCAGGGTAGACCCTTCCACCCCCCAGGGTAAACACTGACTGCCCAAGACTAGCTCCAGACTCCAGCAGGGAGGTGGACCTCTGCCTCTCTGCCCTCTGGCTGGAGCCAGACGTCACCAGGGAGGTTCTTCTCAAGGATTCCCTGTCGCTTGGGGGGAAGGGCACCCTCCCTTCACTCCACACTGGCTAGAAGCGCTTCTTCCAGGCCACTTCGGAGACACAACATGAATACGTCTTGTATGAAGGTGCCAGAGCTCCTAACACGGCTCTGAGCCTCCCGCCGATCATGAATATTAAAGTCGGTTTATCGAGGCGAAGCTTCTTTGCTTGGTGCTGGTGTGGGTAGGAGGGACAAGGGCCAATTTCACAGCCCTGCAGCCTTTTAAAGATTCCCTGGGACCTCTTTGCAAGTGGGAACCCGTGTCTGCCCAGGGAAGCTGCCTGGGAGAATACCGCCGGTATCTGGAGTCTTCCCGAGCTCTAAATCCGGGAGAGGGGCAGAGGTGGGACTGCACAGGCCCGCGGAGTGTCCGAACACCAAACCCTCGGTCTGGGGAGTCGGGTCTGCCCCTCTCGCCTCCGGAGTCCCCAAAGTCCTGCCTTTCTCTGCAGACGCGCAGACTGCGAGACCCGCTCCTTCCCGCGCGGGCGTCCGCCGCAGGCCCGGGCGCGATATAGTCGCTGCACCTTGACCCGCAGCTCCGGGCCCAGACGCAGCTCCGCCCCCCCGCCCCGCCGGTCTCGGTTTTCCGGGGACTCCGCCTCGGTCATTGGCTGCTCCCCGGGCCCCGCCCCGGCGCGCCCCGCCCCAGCCTCAGTTTCCCGGCCGGCACGGGGCGGGCCGGGGGCGGGGCCCAGCTCGGACCATGCGGGGCGGAGCCCGGGAGCCGACGCGGCTGCCCGGTCCCCGAGACATAACCGGCTGCCGCGCACGGAGCGCCCCGCGCTGCAGGCTCGGACCCGAGGCTCCCACCGGCGCGCCACCTCCCGCCCGCCATGGCCGCGCCACGCGCCCCCGGCGCCCTAGCGGCCGCCGCGCCCGCGTCCGGGAAGGCCAAGCTGACGCACCCGGGGAAGGCGATCCTGGCAGGTAGGCCCCTGCGGGACGCGGACCTCGACCCTGCGGCCCCCGGCGCTTCCGGGTGGGCCCGGGACTCCGAGGCCCCTCCCCACTTCCGGGTGGGGGTGAGGGCGCGGCCGTGTCCCCGGTCTGGCGGGCAGGGGTCGCCCCGCTTTTCGCGCGGGGACAGCGGGGTGGGGGCGTGGGTCCGGCCCGGCCGCCAGCGAGGGGCACCGGAGCGGCTGGGCCGCCGGGCGAAGTCCGGGCGGGGGAGGGGCGGGCTGCGCGGGGGGGGGGCGTCTAAGCCCCTGGTGCGGATGCCCGCAGGCGGCCTGGCGGGCGGCATCGAGATCTGCATCACGTTTCCCACCGAGTACGTGAAGACGCAGCTCCAACTGGACGAGCGCTCGCACCCGCCGCGGTACCGGGGCATCGGTGAGCGGGGCGGCCGCGGGGCTGCGGGCCGGGCGCGGGCGGGCGCGCGGGCGGCGGGTCCTGACCGCCCCTCCCCTAGGGGACTGCGTGCGGCAGACGGTCCGCAGCCACGGAGTCCTGGGCCTGTACCGCGGCCTCAGCTCCCTGCTCTACGGCTCCATCCCCAAGGCGGCCGTCAGGTGAGGCCCGCAGGGCGGCCGCGGGTGTCGGGGGTTCCTGGCGGCGGGACAGCCCTTCTCACCCACCTCCCGTCCCCAGGTTCGGAATGTTCGAGTTCCTCAGCAACCACATGCGGGACGCGCAGGGACGGCTGGACAGCACGCGCGGGCTGCTGTGTGGTCTGGGGGCCGGTGTGGCAGAAGCAGTGGTCGTCGTGTGCCCCATGGAGACCATCAAGGTGGGAAGGCCCCTGCAAGGAGACAGGCATGCATGGGGTGCAGGGGTGGTGGGCGGGGTGGTCCTGTGCGCCACGGAGACCGTCAGGGTGAGGAGGGGGTACCGCTGGGGGCCCTGCTTGGGGCCGGGGATCTGGCAGGAGGGTCCTCCCATAGAGACTCACTATTCTGAAAGCAAAGGAACGATAATACTAAGGTCTTCAGAAAATATTATTAGCAGAAAACAAAATAACAAGCTTGCTGTCAAAACTGTGGAAGATAGCAGCAAACAGAATGGTAGACACTTTTTACCAGGTGGCCGGTGGACCCTTGTGTTTTGGGGCCCATCTGTGTTGGTGTCCCAGGGCAGCCTTGGGCAACACTGCTTCCCAGGTGGCCTGGATTGGTAGGCTCTGGGCCTACTAGCCAGGGGGCCAGGTGTGCCCTTCAGGGGCTGGCTGGGGGCTAGTACCTTTGCTTCCCTCTCTCTCAGGTGAAGTTCATCCACGACCAGACTTCTGCCAACCCCAAGTACAGAGGATTCTTCCATGGGGTTAGGGAGATAGTACGGGAACAAGGTGAGCTACTCGGCTTTTTTCCTCATGGTCAAGGGCCTTGGGCAGGCTGGAGGGGCTGGCACTTCCCCTTCCTGCTTTGGCGCCCCCATCCGCAGCTGGGACCTGGACAACACCAGTGTGACCCCATGCTTGCCTGCCCCCAGGGCTGAAGGGAACATACCAGGGCCTCACAGCCACCGTGCTGAAACAGGGCTCCAACCAGGCTATTCGCTTCTTCGTCATGACCTCCCTGCGCAACTGGTATCGAGGTGCGTCCATGCCCCGGGGCTCCATCTCCAGACACTCCAGGACGTGGGGGCCCCCTCCCTCAGGCCTGGTCCAGGCTCTGCCCCAGCCTTCAACGCCCCATCCCCCTTTATCCTCCAGCATCCTCTGACCACACCCCTACCCCTATCCAGGGGACAACCCCAACAAACCCATGAACCCCCTCATCACTGGGGTCTTCGGAGCTATCGCAGGTGCAGCCAGTGTCTTCGGGAATACTCCTCTGGACGTGATCAAGACGCGTATGCAGGTGGGATGGGGCCAGGCATGGGTTGGGGGAGCATGGGCCGCAGCTGACTGCTGAGCTCTGGCCTGCTGGTGTCCTGCAGGGCCTGGAGGCGCATAAATATCGAAACACATGGGACTGTGGCCTGCAGATCCTGAGGAATGAGGGTCTCAAGGCGTGAGTGTGGGAGGGGCAGGGCTATTGTCCCCTCCTCGGAGCCTTCCATTATCTCCCCTCCTATATCCGGGGTTGCCCTTTCCAGGGACCGTGCCCTTACCTGCCTTGCTCACCTCCTGCCCCTCCCCAACCCAGGTTCTACAAGGGCACTGTCCCCCGTCTGGGCCGCGTCTGCCTGGACGTGGCCATCGTGTTCATCATCTACGACGAAGTGGTAAAGCTGCTCAACAAGGTGTGGAAGACAGAGTGAGCCTGTGGGCACTCGTGGGGCCTGTCCAGGGCCCGCAGAACAGCCCCACGCCCTGGCTCATGTGACTCCAGTGCAGTAGTGCCAAAAGGCCCTCCCGTGTCCTTCGAGTCCGTGTGCCCTGTAGTGCCGTGACTACCCTGTGGTCTGTGTGTGAAAACACCACTGTGACCGCGTGTCTGCCTATGACTGGGCATCCCCCTGCCTGTGAATCTGTGCCCACTTGTCCATGTGCTTCCTTGTGAGCCCTGTGCCTGTGTTTTGTGTTCTGTGTCATGTGACACTGTGCCCCTCATCCCGGGGTGCCCATGTGGCCTGGATCCTCGGCCCTGTAGCCATGGCCCAGTCCCAATCCGGTGCCTTCCACCCTGCCCCGGCCTACCACAGCTGCCTCCGGGCCTCGGCCTGGCTTCACCGCATTCCAGGGGCTATATGCCCCCCTGCTTCTCCCGCCATTGGCCTTAACTGGCCCTCGGGCCCTCCTTCCACCTGGGACAGGGTGGCACTCGCCACTCAGGACCACCCTGCCAAGGCAGAATAAACTGGATCCTGTTGCAGCCTCATGCCCCTGCATCCGTCCCTGTGTGGGGCCATGTGTGGGTGGGCAGGGATGGCTGTACCTCTGCAAGGGGCCAGCTCACCCCTCCCCTGAGGACACTGCAGCCAGGGGACAGGGAGGAGCCCCATGTCCACCCAGGCCAGGGCAGCTGGGGTCACAGTGTTGGTCCCTGAGAGGCCCAGCACCAGGCCAAGAAGGATCTGGTCTATGTCCAGGCCTTCCCTGTGGCCTGAAGGTCCCGCAGGGTCTCTTAAAGGGTGTGTGTTCACGAGGCCTCTGGGCGGCCTGGCCGGCGGCATGAGTGGGCAGAGGGGAGGGTGGGGCCCAGAAGACAGCACTCCAGGCTGCTTGCCTGCCCCTCAAGTCGGGGAAGGCCCAGGGAAAAGTCAGGGTGCAGACCCCCCTCTGACAGTCTGTGAAGTGGGCTGCTTGTGGGAAGGAGGCCCAGGGAAGTAATCCAGGTGGGATTCTGCCCTGAGGCTCTGGGCGGGGTCCTTCCTCACCCCACCCAGGCTGCTGCTGGCAGGCCTGTCTGGCCAAGACCTTGGAGACCTCTGGGCACCTCACCCCACAGCCCTTGAACTTCAGAGAGTGTTCCTTTGGCCAGAGGCCACAGAGCTCTGAGCCTGCAGGTCCCCACGGCTCAGGTCCATCCTCCACAGCCCATGAACCAAGTGGAGGACACCCTTGGACAGGACAGGGTCAACCAGTGCTCCCGGATGTGTAGGGGCAGGAGGTAGCTTCCTGTCCCAGTGCCTCAGTGGGGAAAAATGTTTGACTCATGCAAGTGTTTGACTCAGGCTGGGGAACAACCTCTTGCCAGCCAGAACTCCATGGAGGCAGGTCCTGTCCCTGGGGCTTTCCTTTGTGGAAGCACCTCAGTGACCATGCAGCACCAGCCTCCCCCCCAGAGTCCAGGCCATGTGTGCATCAGGGGCAGGGCCTGGCATGCAGGGAGTCCAAGGCAGATCTGCCGGCTACTCAGGGGCTTGCAAGTGCAAAGGGAGTGCAGGGTTGTGAAGGCTCCGTGGGGAGAGCCTGGAGGCTGGTCACCACTCACGGCCTGCCTGTGTGACAAGCTGGCTGTGTGCTCTCTGTGCTCACAGGATTCTGTCTTTGCTGCAACAGAAGAGAAAGGCCCAGGCAACAACCTGCCAACCCTGCCCCCTACACACACATACAGGGCACACAGTTGCAGGGGCTGAAGACACACCAAGAAGCTCCCTGTCCCCCAAGCCCAGGCCACCGGCTCTGGATCTCAGCAGCTTTGCAGTGGGGTGAGAGCAGGTAATGGGCAGTGCTCGTGCCAGCCTCTGTGCTGAAGGGGCACTCTGGCCTCTGGGCCTGCCCTCCAGGCCTCAGCATCTGTGGGCAATGGGGGAGGCAGGCAGGGCAAAGCGTGTGGCTCAGAACGTTGACTCCCCTATTGCTGTGTGACCTTGGGCAAATCACCTCACCTTGATTTCCTAATCTGAGAAGCGGGAACCCACTTCGAGTTGTGAGGGTGAAAGGATGTGCTCCTGTAAGACGCTCGGGACGATGCTTAGTGTGCAGCAAGCCCTAGCAGGGCAGCTTTTCTCCTGGGTCGCAGGACGTTGCCGGCAGTCTCCCCAGGCTCCAGGCAGTCTGTGGAACAGGGGACCCCATGCCCGCACATACTGAGATGCCAGCTACTCAGTGACTACACACCTGTACCTGAATCCTGTCCTTGTCCCTCTCCACAGGGAGGGACTGAGGCTGTACTGGCTGAGTGCAGGGTGTAAGGTGGCATGGGTCTACATCCTCCCTGGGACCTGTCCCCAGGAGCATTCTAGCTCCTATCCCTCTCCCCACAGAATGGGCAGGGTCCCCTTACCTACGGACATCATGGATCCCAGCCAGAAATGTTGACTGAGCTGGGTCTGAGTGCTTTGGGGCCACAGCATGGAGAAGCCCCCTGCCCTGGTAGAACCACACTATAGGCTGTTGCACACGTCACCTGGGGAAATAGGCAGCCTCAACTCCCTGAGCTGAGACCCGAGGGGATGGGGGTCTGTGCAGGAAAGATCTGAGGCACCTCTGGGCTGCAGGGAAATGAGCAGGTGACAGCAGCTTGAGAGGCAAGCAGGGCCTAGAGGGAGCCAAGTTGCATTTAACCAAGATTTCGAATGCAGCAGAGAGGAGGCTGATGGCAGGGGACCAGTACAGACCAGGTCACTGGGGCTGGAACCTTTGCCTGCTCCTGTAGTAATGAGGGCAAAGGGGCAAAGAGATGTGGACGGGTCCCTGAGCAGAGGCAGAACACATGGGGTATAGCCCTGTGCTCCACCTCTCCCCAGCAACCAGGATGCTTGTCCAGTGCTAGGGAGAACCCCAGGAGGTGGCTGAGTATGCACATCAGAGGAGTGTGTGGGGACTCCAGATCACCATGTCCTGCTCACAGCCAGAGCCTTGGTGCGCAGCCAAAGTCACAGACAGCCTCCACCATCTGGCACAGTCTCAAGCCTCCGATCCTCATGGACTGTGCCCAGGAAGGCAATGGCTTCAGAGATAAGAGCAAGGGAGCAGAAGGTGAGTTGGTGACCATACCTGGCGCAGGGCTTGGCCAACTTCCAGCCCTGCCCTCACTGCTGTGGGGCTGAGGACAGGTGTTCTGCCCCCTCTAGGCAAGGCCTCCAGGCAGCTGCCCTTCACCACCCTCAAATTCCTTGAAGCTCCCCTTACACACTTCTGCAAGGGTAGGCACCCCCTGGGTTTTCCCATGTCCCGCATAGGTGATGAATGGCAATCAGAGCTTTAGTACCCAAAAAAGCCAGTCACTCCTGACAAATGGGTCGGTCTGTCTCCTTTCAGCTGACAAAGAGAATTCTGGTTTTTGGGTTGTGTCCCTCTCGACACAACAAGCACAATCTTGGTTGAAGATGTAGAAGTAGTATTTTCTTTGCTTTTTATTTGGTCCTAGGTAAGGGGCACGGAATAAGGGTGTCTCTCAAGACCTGGGAACAGGGACAGAGACACAAGCACAGTGGAGAAATGGCTTGAAAAGACAATGGCAGGACCACAGAGAACACTCAGGTTCATGGATAAACATAGCGAGGCCAAAAATGTGGGTGACCCGCAGAAAATGTGTCCCTGTAGCTGCCCTCCTCCCATGCCCACCTGGCAAATATCTCTGAGAGCAGCCTCCCCTCTGCTCAGGTTGGGCCAGGTCCTGACTCCTGACTCTCCCTAAAGCAGCCCTTATTACAAATGGTCACATTTGTCTGCCTGGCCACACCTACCCCCCACCCACTGAATCCTCCATTGGCTGGGCGTGACCTGGAAGGCCCCACGTGGCCACAAGGTGTCATCTCCTGAAGTGACCTCATGGGATGCACCATCTCACCCCTCTGAGGCTCCCAAGCTCTGCTCCAGTGCCTGTCGGGGCCGGTGGCTCAAGAACTCCGAGCGGTGCAAGCCCCGGCTGGCGGGGGCGGTTTCCGCGCGCTGACCGGGCTGGGCCAGCCTGACAGTCAGCCGGAGGGGCCCTGCACAGGCTGACCCCACGCCGGAGCCCCTACCCCGCCGCCGCCGCCGCCGAAGGCCCTGGCGAGTCACCCTCCCTCGTTCCCGGGAGACTCCCCCGAGGCCCTAAAGGGAAGAAGGTAAACACAGTGCCCGCAATCGTCATCCGAGGGCTTATCCTGCGGGTGGACCAGGTCACGGGGAAGGAGCTGTGCTCGCCAGGGCCGGGAGGAAGGTCGCCTCCGGTGAGGGGCGGGGGCCGTGGCCGCAGACCACCAGGGCCTCCCTCAGCATCCGGCCACGGAGGTCCGGAGACAGGAGTCCATGGGCGCGGGAGGCCCCGGGAGGCTTCTCGAAGCCCATTTCTGAATGAGGAATCGGATTTCCTCGCCCTCGGGGACCGGCGCGGAGCCGGGTCGCGCTCCCGGAGAGCCGGAGCTGTAGGGGGCGGCGCGCGCTGATGGCGGCACGAGGATGCGCCGGCAGCGCTGTGCGCGCATGCGCCCTGCTGAGGCGGCAGGAATGGGCTCCGAGCGGCTCCGAGCGGCCCCGAGCGGCCCCGAGCCCCTGCGCCCGCGCCGTCGCAGCCGAGGCAGTATGTCAGGATCGGGCTGCCTGGGGCCCTCGCGATCACTGCTACCCAATGTCGGTCCTCGGATCTCACCGTCCTCGCCTGCACCTCTCGACACTCGGCCGGCTCAGCCACCCTCGTGCCCCCTTCCCGGACGCCCGTGTGGACGCTGGAGGCCGCCAAGGGCCCTCCTGGCGCCAGGGGAGGGGACACTCCCCGGCTGCCCGTCCCCCCTTTCCCTGCCCGGAGATGCCAGCGTGTCCCAAGGCCGGACTCCTCCCGCGCAGCCTGCCCTCTGCTGTATCCCCAGGCCGCTGCCGCGAGGCTCCGCCCTAGGACACTGCCTTACCCCACTTTTACCCTGCAGGCCCTGTTTGGCCCGTGTGCAGGAAGGGGGCCTGTACCCCTTTCCCCAGCGGCCCCTCGCCTGGCTGTCTTCCTGTGTGCTCGGACCCAGGAGGACAGTGCCTGGCCTGTGGCCCACTCCCGTGTCCCCTCCACAGGGCCTGGGCTGGAGAATCACTGGCCTCTGCTAAATAAAGGAAGGTCGGTCTTAGGACTGTGTCTTTTTCTCCCCCAGTATTTTTTTGCTCCTATGTCCCTGGTCTCAGCCGTGGGAAAGGAGATGAAGCCAGGGGATGGGGACTAAGGGGCTCCATTACCTTCTCCTCTACTCTGCCCCTCCCCATCCTGCCACCTGGCCAGCTCCAGTCCAGACACGTGTTGCTGCCCACGGGCTCATGTAAGGCACAGTGGCCCTGCCACGTGCGAATGGAGGAGGCCAGGTGTAGGCCCTCCTCCATGAGTCCCTACTTTGGGAGCCTGTCGGTAGCAACACAGGAGGACGGGTGGGATTGGGTTGTGTCCCCACAGAAGGCAGCAAGCAGGGAGTACAGGCCACACCACTGGACGCTGGCTTATCCTGCCAGGCCCTTGCTGGCTCTGCCAGCCCCATTTCTCAGATGGGAACACTCGGGACCAATGGAGACCTAGGCCTACACAGCCCCACCCTCCCGCGCCTGGCGAGAGGGGGCTGAAGATGCGGGGTGGGGGAGGCAGCAGGTGGTATCACATCAGCCATGTCAGTGAGTCGGTCAACAAACTCTCCTCAGGGGTCTGTACCCTGCAAGGGATCCCAAGAGTTAGGGTTAGGGAGAATCTGCAAGCAGTGTCTCCTTGCTGCTCTCTGTCCCATGCGACGTGTGGAGGGCTGCGTGCCTTGGGAGCAGCCCAATCTCAGCAGGTAGGATGACACCCAGGGGGTGCGGGGTGGGAGCGTCCTTCCTTCAGCCTGGGACAGGAGGGGCAGGGGCTGCACGGCTGGCTCCCTGGTGGCCCGCGAAGACCGGCAGGGAGCCAGGGGCCCAGCTCCACACACAATCAGGCCGGTTGGCCCACCAAGATCCGCCTCTCTCCCTCTCGGGCTCAGGACCCGCCTTGGCTGGGGGAGGTAGGGTACAGCTGGGGAAACTGAGACCCACTCGCAGCTCTGACTGCGGGCGGAGAGCCCCGCGGTCTCCGAGCCGGGCGTCCGCAGCCGGCGCGTTCGCTGCTGACAATTGAGCGGCCAAAGCAGATTAACCCGGGCGTTAATTCCCGCTAATGGCTTCAGAATCTCCGGCGCGAAGACTAAGCCGGCCGGCGGCCTGGCCCTCCCTGCGGCTTCAGCACCGCGGCCGCCCGATGCTATCTCGGCCCTGCCCGGCCGCGGCCGCTAATCCCCGGCGCTTGCTTTCTCCCCGGCTGCCCGCGACCGGCCGATTGGCGTTTGATTACGGCTGCCATCGAGGGCCCCTTTGTGCGATCAGCCCTAAATCCCCTAATGCCATGATAAAGGCGGCATTAGCCGGCGTTTGCTGCCGAGAAAGGCGCCGGGATGAAAGAAAGCAATCAGGGGATACTGAGGCCTTGGCCGCGCGGGGAGGGCGTGGGGGGCGTCCTGGGCCCCGGCTCCCCGCACCCAGCCAGCCTCCGCGCTCTAGCGGCGCCGCCACCCCGCACGCCTTCCTGCGTCCTGGCTGCCCTTTGGCTGCGGAAGCCCCTGGGCTTGGATGCGGAGGGACCCCCGCCCAGCGCAGCCCCGCACTGGCGCTCTCGCCCCTGACTGTCCAAACTCGGTTGTCTGTCAGGGCACATCCCAGGAGCCATTTCTCCCTGGCCCCATTCCCCCCAGCCCCAAACGACTTCTTGTAGACCTTGGCTCCCCATCCGGCCCCTCCCTTTTGGCACCCACCAGCTGGAAATAACTCGGTCCAGTCCAGGAAAGAAGTGATGGCGTCAGGAGCCACTGGGATTAACCAGCTAGAAGCAGGGGAGTGGGGAGGCGCAGGTGGAGGCAGCAGGGAAGGCCCCTTTGCAGAGGCCTGGGGAGCCCTCGAGATGGGATTGCAGGAGCCAGGCTGGCTGCGAGCCCCCTCCGTCAGAGGAGCTGACCCCGGGGCATTGGGAGCGGGCATTGGGAGCGAGGGAGTGTGTCAAGATTGGACTGGTGTTTGTCAATAGCCTGCAGCCTCTCCGGGAAGACTCACTCTGAGGAGGGGTTAGGAGAGAAAAGTGGCTGCGAGTGGGTTCAGAAGCCACTGTGGGGGCTCAGGTGGCAGGCACCCACAACTGGGGCTAAGACGGGGCCAGTGCAGCTGGACGGGTGTGGGCAATGACCCGTGAGATCCAAGCATGGCAGTGGGGGGGGGTGTCAAGCATGGCATCAAGTATTTGCCAGGACATGCAGGCGGGTGAGTGGGTGTTCACCTGGGTGGACAGGTGAGTATTTACCTATGTGAACAGGAGCCTAGGTGTGTGTTTACCCAGGAAGGTAAGTGGGAAGGTGGGCCATGTACACCGGGGACAGTGGATGGCTGTACAGGGGTGGCCCCTCCTGATCCCTTGAGCGGTTAGTGCACTGCTGCCCCAACTGAGTGTTGGCTCCTAGTGGCTCATGGTACCCCCAGGTCTTGGAGAATTGTTCTGGGTGATGGGAGCCACCCATACAGCAGCCCTCCAAACCCAGGGGCAGAACTATGACAATGACTGACTGCCATGGGCCCATCCCTGCTTTGCCGCAAGGTGGTTCAGACCTCTGAAGGGCTCTGTGCCTGCCCCAGCATGTCCACGTGAAATGACACGGAAACTGGCCTCTAACCAAGGTGGCACCCTGCCACCCCCTGCCTTGGGCGACCAGCCACCTTTGTTTCCCCAGGACCAAGGAACTTCCTGGGAAGCAGAACTTTCAGTGTTAAAACTGGGAGAGTCCCAAGCAAATCAGGGTGGTGAGTCCCCTATGTTTCTGTCGTGTCCCCTGAAGAGGGATGTTGGAGTCCTAACCCCCAGTACCTGTGAATGTGAACTTACTTGAAAATAGGGTCTTTGCCAATGTAATTAAGAGATATATTAAGATGAGATCTTACTGGAGTAGGGTAGGTCCTTAATCCAACATGTCCGATGTCCTTATAAGAAGAGAAGAACACAGAGATGACAAAGAGAAGAAACCTCCACGGGAAGCCAGAGGGACAGACGGGCATCTGTAAGCCAGAGAGCCAAGGATGGCCAGAAACACCAGAAGCTGAGAGACAGACACATACAGTGTGTCTCCTCTCACACTGCAAGAGCACCCCAGCCCTGGTGACACCTTGATCTCGGACTCCTGGCCTCCGGCACTGCAAGAGAATATAGAGAGAATATAGTTCTGTCATTTGAAGCCATCCGGTGTATGGTCCTGTGGAACTTAATACAGATTCCTTTACTCTTCTCCTAAGAGCACCTACTCAAAAATAGGTCATTCGAACAAGAATCTTCACACCTGGCTTTCCTTCTACAGAACTTGGCCTGAACAGTTGGTCCCAGGAGTGGGTGGTCATAGGAAGCTGACTCTAAGGATGGCACATGGAAGGTGGCTCCCTAGCTGGCAGGTGGCAGTAAGGAACCACCACGTGGCATTCCATGGTGTTCTTTGGCTTGTAGTGCCAAGGTGGCAGGTAGAGAATCGATAGCTCCCAGCCTGGGTTGCAGTGCAAAGACTGTCACCTGGGAGACCTGCGGTGGGACGAGGCAGTGGCTGGTGCTATGGCCCGGGCACCGGAGAGGGAGGGAGCACACAGGGACTCCAAAGCCCTGGGACCAAGAGGCTGTTGCTCAGCACTGTTGATTCCTTGAGGAGAGAAAGTGACAGGTTCAGATCATTTTCACCAATAGTATGAAGCAGGTGTGAGTGCCAGAGCCCACCTGGCACACACAGAGACCCGGCCAGCGGAGTCACGCCCCTGACCGTGAAGGAGTGAGACCCTGACACATGGGGTGGGGCTATCTGGGCATATGCCCTTGAGCACTCTGAACCCCCCCCAGACACTCTGGGCCTGCAGAAGTGGCCACTCACCCCCCACCCCCGTGGGGAGGCATGCTGGCTCTGCCTCACGTGAAAACTGTGCCCAGACCTCAAGTGAGGCAGGCGCCTGCAAGATGATCAGTCCCACCTCCCTGCTGGCTTCCACACCCCAACTCGGGATGGCATCTCGGCACAGCCCCTGCAGCACTGAGCAGGGAGGCTGAGTGGTGCAGGAAGCAAGACAGCACGCCCTCTGCAGCCCTCTAGGGCAGTGAAGCAAGGGAGTGGGCTGCAAAGGTGGATGAGGACAAGCTGGTCAGATAAGTATGCTCTCCCCGTGACTCAGGAGGTCATTGTAATATGACAGCCCTTGGAACCTTGGACAAAGTCATGGCCTGCAACCAACAAAATAGAGAAATACGCGAATGAAGAGATTGGAATACTAAGAGAAGATGGCAGAGCAGATTGGGTTTACTATTAGAAAAGCCTCAGGACAGCCTAGACACTCATTTATCAAGGTGACAAAAAGTATACCAGTGGTGGCTGTCCTCTGTAGGCCAGGCGGGCAATGCTGTTACAGAGCTGGCTCCCTAGTCAGGAAGGGGATGCCAGGGTCCCAGCGGTGCAGATGCCAGGTGGCAGCACTCAACAGCCAGGAGTGAGGTGGGAGTCAACATTACATCGATTGCAAAATGGAGGAGCAGCCGGCCGGGCGCGGTAGCTCACGCCTGTAATCCTAGCACTCTGGGAGGCCGAGGCGGGCGGATCTCTCAAGGTCAGGAGTTCGAAACCAGCCTGAGCAGGAGCGAGACCCCGTCTCTACTATAAAAATAGAAAGAAATTAATTGGCCAACTAAAGATAAATATAGAAAAAAAAATTAGCCGGGCATGGTGGCGCATGCCTGTAGTCCCAGCTACTCGAGAGGCTGAGGCAGAAGGATTGCTTGAGCCCAGGAGTTTGAGGTCGCTGTGAGCTAGGCTGATGCCACGGCACTCACTCTAGCCCGGGCAGCAGAGTGAGACTCTGTCTCCAAAAAAAAAAAAAAAAAAAAAAAATCAAAGCCAGTGGTTTATGCAGCTAGGATTTGATCATGTTACATGTCCCTTGAGGATTGGCTGGAGGTTCACTCACAAGGACAGCACATAAGACAAATGTAACAAATGGAGTAACAATATTTAGAGAAAAAGAAAGGCATATTTACATAGAGAAACATAGATTTATCTTAAAAAGAACATGAACATAATGCCTATTCAATCAGTAGGATACAATAGGAATTATGTAAATTCACAACACGTGTACATAAGAATTATGTAAATTAACAAAATAGGTAACACAATAGCAACTATCTCTATTATACCTGAGAACAATAGAGTAAAAAGACACATTAAAACTTTTAGATTACCTTTGGTGGAGAGTGTAATGAAAATAGGTAGAGAGGATAATGAAAATATTATATCTTTATAGACATAGTTATTTTAAAATTAGCTTTAGTCAATAATGTATGAAAATGTTTCAATATCAACTAATATTCATGTATAATTTTATTTCAATTACTAAATACTATTCAATTTCATTGAGATCATAATACATAAAACAACCCACAATTGATAAAAATGTGTTTCCATTTTTATGAAAAACAATGGCACAACATAAATTCCTTTAGCTATGTATTGTATATACGTTTTTCTTAACGTACATAATAATTGTTCATATTAGTTTGTCATTTCTAACAGTTTTTTGGTGAAGTCACTAGGTGTTTCTAAATGTAGTATTGTACTGTCTGGAAACAAGAACTATTTGACTTCTTCCTTTCCAATTTGCATGATCTTTATTTCTTTCTCTTGCCTAATTGCTCTGGCTTGGACTCTCAGTACTATGTTGAATAAAGATTCTGACAGTGGGCATCCTTGTCTTGTTCCTGTTCTTAGAAGAAAGGAATGTTGTCAGAAAGTAGCTTCTTTACTGTTAAAATAATACTAAAATGCATAAAGGCAAGGAAGAAACTTTATTTACTGACCATAGGCTGAACACTGGTTTTAGTTTGAATCTATGAGACTGGATTTGAGTATCCTGGCTTTCAACAATTGGGACCCGGATCCAGTTGGGCCAACTCTTACCATAGTGCTGGAGAGCAATGTACAATTGCCATCCTCCCACAAAGTGAAGTCTCACAATATTTAGGATATTTTTTCCAAGTGCACAAGGATAATTCTAGGACAAAGGCCCAATGCCAAATAGTTACCTTCTCTATTTCTTTTCCTGTGTTACTCTAGTATATCTGTCCCTCTTTTAAACAGATCTGATTTTAGATTAAATTTAAGTGACTAGTGCCTCCTAATCTTGTTCACTAATAAGAAAAGCCATCCTAAAACCATTCATTTATCACCAGATACTTATAAATATTTTGTACCCATTATTTTCTTTGTGTTGTTTCATATTGTTTCGTATTTCCTACACAGTCTTTATTTTGAGCTGCTGTCCCTCCAAAAAAAAAAAAAAAAAAATCAATATGAAAAGTACTGTCTTCAAAAGACTGAAAGTGTATTTCATAGACAACTTTAAAATATTTCACTTGAACCCTACCAGACGTCTAGCTGATGTTTCTTTTAGACTAGAAAGCACGTAAACTTGGGCCGTCTATATTCTACATGCTCCTCTGACAGCTTTTATACAAATACCCAGCCCATGGGGATTTTGTTGTGGATCTTTGCTAGCAGAAAAACTACTGAGGCAAAGTGAGTTGTGTTTTTGTTTGTTTGTTTGTTTTTTGCAAAGGACAAGAAAACAGAATAAAATCTAATACACTGACAATTTTTCTTTGGAAAATATAACAAATAAAACAGGAAAACATGGCATACCCATCAGTTTTTGAAAATCAAATTTGTAAAAACTGCACATATAAGTAAGAATTTTACTTTATGTTTAACTTTCCTATTATCAATGTAGAAACTAAAAAAAAAAACACTGGAAAAAATGATAGTAAATAAGCAATTAGTACTTTCATATCGGATGGATGCAATTCTTTTACTATTATTTACTATTATGTCACTTTTAGTTGGTATTAGACATTTTTAAGACTTTTTGAAGAACATTTAAGGCAATGTATTTTCCTCAGTTTTCTGTGAGCTCTTCACATTTTCACAATGCTTCATGTCAGCTATTAAATTTTTTCTTAATGTTTGCAAATTTCATTTTATTCTCCCTCTTTATTTAGAAGAAATTGGTTTAACAATTTCATTTACTTCTGTGATACAAATATAAGATTGTCTTATTTTAGAATACATCTGGTCAATTAGCTCCTATATGGGTAACTAAACCAACTTTATTTGATTTTGGATTTCTATGTAGATATATAATTGCTTGTCACTGCCTTCAATTGACTCTCAGAAACTATTTTTGAACTTGATATATTTGTTTCAAGCCCCTAACTGGCCCTTCATAAGATCTATTGTAATTGAGCTATGATTGAATTTCATCAGAGCACACATTTTTCTTTTCAGGTGCATAAACTAATCCACATGTAGCTATGATTTGTTTGATTTCTTTTTTATTACTTACATCTATTTTATCTCTAATTTTTATCTCTTCTATTAATTTGAAAGTAAAGTGAATCTTTATCCTACTAACACAAATATAATGCAGTCTATGAATTGAAAAGTAAAGTGAATCTTTCTCCTACTAATACACATATATTCTTTATCCTACTAACACATATAAGATAAAATTTTAAAACAGTTTCTACAAGCATAATTATTTTAAATCATGTTTAAATGTATTCATGGTTTTAGTTTACTTGAAAAACAATTAATAATAAGTCATTTAAATTGAATTTGCAGAATTCATTGGCATTTAGAACACTGTTATTTGCTATAAGGTAAAGGTACTTAAATATTTTTTTAAATTTCCTCATCTGATTCCAAGGTCTTTCTTAGCTTTAAATTTAATTCTCTTACTGTTTTGAGAAATTCTTCAATTTCTAAGTTTCAGAAAGCATATCATTTTTATAACAGGAATAGCTCCACAAAGCCTAACTTTTCCATAATACTTTCCCTATGCTTTCTATCCCAATTCCTTCTACAATGAGGACCTTATTTAATTACCTACACTCATGCTTGCATCTTTAATTTCTCTTCTTGAGTAGCTTTTCACTTGGATTATTATTAACCTTTAAAGAAGAAAGAAGAACAATAAAGCAAAACAAAGTAGAACTTTCCTTTGACCTTATTAAACACATGGCCTATTAATATTTTTGTTTTCTTTTCATCACAAAACTAAAAATGACAGTTCAAACTCAGGGTTTTCTTCTTATTTCATTCCAAAACTTTGATAAGTCCCTGTAACAAATGATCTTTGTTTCAAAACAGCTTACATGAACTTCTCTCTTTTGTCTGCTGCCAGTTAGGTCTTAAATACCATCTTATAATAGGGGCACTTCAAGGAAGCCAGTACCGTAAATGCTTCAGAGCCAGACTTCCTATACATAAACCTCAGCTCTGCCATTTACTTGCTTTGCTGTTGTTAGTCGTAAAACATCAATAACACAGTACTTATTTCCTAAGATTCTTTTGAGGTTTAAAGTGGTTTAATGTATCCATGAAGCATTTATAATAAGGCCTATGACATGATTGAATATATGATATCATTAGCTACTATTATTTAAAACTTCACTTTGGCATTTTCCTTTATCTCAAATAATTTTTCTGGATTGTTCACATGCTTGGCTCCTTCTCATCTTCTAATCTCAGCTCTAATAGCACACACTTAGTGAGGTCTCCCCAGGTCACTCCAGGTAAAGTGTTTTTCCCCTCACCCCAATCTATTCTCTTCTATCACACTCTTATGCTATTTTATATTATTGTTTTCTTTATTGCTTGTTATTTTTATTATTCATTTTTACATTCTTATCTATTTATTACTTAATATCAATCTTCATAGCAATATTCTCAATAGAAATAGGATCCATGAAAATGTATCTGTCAGGTTAATGACATGATCTCCAAGACATAGTAAGTTTTCCAGAAATATCTATTGCACTTTATAAATATTCACAATTCCTATTATGTGAAATAGCACCATTCAAATTGCTCCCAACTTTCAGAATGGTGATACGGGAAGACTTACCCACTCCCAGCAAAACTATACTTGTGAAAATTTGAAAGACAAACGAATTATGATTTAAAGTATCTGTAAATTTTCCTAAGGGCATACTGAAAATGAAAATTGAAAAAATACTGAAAGAATTCTAAACCTCCTTAAGACAATGATGGTCTGTGCTACTTGATCACGTAGCCAGCTTCCTCCCTCACCCCATCCCCCAGCTCAGTGTGTCAAAACTTCACTCTAGAGAGGTATGGATGAAATCTAGGACTCCCTTCTCCCTCAGATCCCATTCAAAGAATATAGTATTGTCAACCTAAATTAAGCAAGAGACTGACTCTCAAAAACAAAGTTTATCTGGGAATAGCAAGGGATTGCAATCTAGGATATGCATGCTATGTTGGACCACAGGCACATCCAAGAAGGTTGGGGCAAGGGGAAACTTTTAAAGACAAAACGGAGAAGTCCTTGTTGGCTGTTTTGAAACAAAGATCATTTGTTACAGGGACTTATTGCAAAAGGTAGTAGTTGTTCATTGGTAGTACAGACTGTTTCTAGGAAACAGTCTTCATAGAAATGGCTTAACTGAAAACTTTGGCTGGGAAAATCTTTCATGGCAGTTCCTGTTGCACACATACATTCATGAGGGCCTTTCCTTCATGGCCTCCCAGCTCCATTTTGTTAGAGTTTGATCTATGTGACTCCGTTGTAGTACTGACAACTTTAACAGTATCTCATTGGGTGGTGCATGCGGCAGGATTTCTATACCCCAGCTCCTGCCCCTAGTTTCAAGTTGTAAAGGTTAAACTATGTGTCAGTGTGGCTGTGAGGTCAGAGTTTCACTTCCTCTCAGCTAGCACTCATGGGACAAAGAATGTACTCCAGTACCAATAGACTGAAAATACTGAAGACCTGATTGCTTTTGCAACAGCTTGTTCATAGAGCAGAAGTTCCACACCAGCAGAAGAAATGTGAGAATACCACCCCACCCAGCACCCTATTCATAATGACAACAGGTTGCTGTTCCCTTCCCCAACTCTGGAAAAGTAGCATGGAGATTCTGATCAGGAAATCCAAAAGAGAGAGCCCCAAAGTTCCCCTAAAAGAAACTGGATAATGTAAAATAGAGTCTACCAAAATTCAAACCTAAGAGAGTGATTGAAAACAGTTAAGTTATTAATAAGAAACTGGTAGCTCATCAAGAATAAGAAGTTAAATCATATGCTTACTAATTTTTCAGAGTGAACAATAACAACAAAAAGCTGGAAAGACCACTCCTGGGGTCAGAATACACCTCAAGGATTGGCCTAAGAATCTCTACCTGCAAAGGGATCCAAATTTTATTGGGTCAGACTAGGCTGTAATTTATGCCTCAGGCCATTTTGGAAAACAATAGAGCAATCAGCCACAAATTAGAAGAGACTGAGCCAAATGCATACCAAATAAGGCAGCCAGTTTAAAAGACAAATCAGGGAAAGATATAGTCAAAGAGAGCCCAGCAAAAAACACTGTCATTCCAGGGTAACTATGTACATACCTAAGGCTGAGCCTCCTAAGAAACAGCATTACAGAGTTCACACTGTAGGAAAAGTCTAACCAAGTCTCACACACAAAACAAGAAACAATAATAACAATAATAAATAAGCCTTGGAGGGGATTAGTATCTAAAGCTGCTATAATATATTACCTAAAAAGTCCAGCTTTCATAATTACAAGGCAAAAAGTAATAAGAAAGTGTGATCTATATACAGAAATAAAAAAAATGCAGCCAACAGAAAGTGCATGTGAGAGGGCCTGTTTGGATTTAACAGACAAATATTTCAAAGAGATCATAGTAAAGATGTTCAAAAAGCCGAAATAAATAATGAGTTAAGAAAAAAGCTTTGATAGCAATGTTTTATCAAATGGAGGATATTAATAAAGAAATAGAAATTACACAAACAAACCAAATATAAATTTTGGAATTGAAACATGCAATAACTAAGATGAAAAAAAAATAAAATGACCACAGGGGATCAATAGCAGATGTGGATAGGCAGAAGAATCAATAAACTTGGAGATAGATTCATAGAGATTATGCATTTGCAGAACACTAAAAATGAATGAAGGAAATGAACACAGCCTCAGAGAAACATGGTACAGCACTAAGGATATCAAATATGCATAACAGAAATAATAGAAGAGGAGAGAGAGAGGGAGCATAAAAAATTCTAATAAATAGTGGCTGAATGCGTCGTAATTTGATTTTAAAAACCAAAAAATAGATGTTAATCTCACATAAAAGAAACTGAACAAACTTCAACTGTATAAATACAAAGAGATCTGCTCCCAAACATAGAGTAAAAATGAAAAACAAGGACAAAGAAAAAAATTTAAAAGCAACATGGGAAAAATGCCTAGGCACTTACAAATGAACCCAATGAGATTAACAGCTAACATTTCCATATAAACAATGGAGATTTGAAAACAATGTGATGGCATATACAAAATGCCAAAAGAAAGAAAAACCTGTCAAATAAGAATCTTATATTCAGACAGAAATTATCTTTCAAATGTGAAGGCAAAATAAATATATTCCCAAATTAAAAAACAAAATACAAAAAAAATCGGAGAAAATCTTTGCTAGCAGATTGATAGTGTAATCAATGCATCTTTCCTTCTCTTAATGGATGTAAAAACATTTTATAAATTTTTATACATAAATGTTTATGTACTGTTGCATCTATAACATATGAAAAAACAACAGTTTTGATAGTAAGAAACAAAAGATGTGGGTAGAAGCAAAGTTGAATTAGAGGAAAAATATGATATCAGATAGTAATTTGAACTCAAAAGAACAAATGAAGAGAAACAGAAAAGAAAAAGATTAATACAATTGACCCTCCATATCCATGGGTTTGCATTTGTGGATTCAACCAGCTTCAGAGCAAAAGCATTTTTTAAAAA
This sequence comes from Lepilemur ruficaudatus, assembly GCA_963574885.1. Taxonomy (NCBI): domain Eukaryota; kingdom Metazoa; phylum Chordata; class Mammalia; order Primates; family Lepilemuridae; genus Lepilemur; species Lepilemur ruficaudatus. The sequence goes on along the minus strand of CAUYRT010073910.1, from coordinate 4,984 downwards.
AAATTCCATCTGCATTGACCATGTACAGACTTTTTTCTTGTCATTATTCCATAAATAATACATTATAAGAGCTATTTACATTACATTTTTCACTATATTATGTATTATAAGTAATCTAGAGATTATTTAAAGTATAGGGGAGGTTATTCATAGGTTATACACAAATACCACATCATTTTATATCAGGGACTTGAGCATCTATAGATTTTGGTATCCACAGGAGGTCATGGAACCAATCACCCACAGATACCAAGGGATGACTTTATAGCAAATTCTATAAATATATACCCTCTCTGCTTTCTTCTCTCAGCTTCTTTAATAGATATAAAATTATAGAAAGTAATATTATAATAATTCATTATTGGAACTGGAACTGTGATGCATATGTGTAAAGAGAAGATGGAATAGAAATAATTAGGAATAACATTTGTATATTTCCCTGGAATTAAGTATAAATCTGAAATGATTTCTCATAAGTAAAGATATACCTTGTAAAAGAAAGAGCAATTAATAAGTAACCCAAAATATATAGCAAAAAATTATTAAAGAAATTAAAATTTCACTGTATAAAATATTTACTTAAGACAAAAGAAAATAAAAAAAGGAGTGAAAAGGAATAAAAGAGTCATGAAACGTATAGAAAACAAAATGTAAAATAGAAGAATTAAACTGAATTATATCAATATTAAAATTAAAATGGGAATCAATAAAATGGACAAATCTTTGGCTGAAGTGACAAAACAAAATAGAGAAAAGACTGAAATTACTAACATGAGGATTAATATAGGGATCATTTGTAGAAATAAAAAGGATACAAAGGAATATCTTGAATAAATGTATGCCAATAAATCAGATAACAAAGATGAATCTACAAATTCCTAGAAAGACAAAAACTACTGAAATGGACTGAAGAAGAAATAGACAATCTGAATAAACCTTTGAAAAATGAAATGATTGAATTTGTAATAAAATAAAATTACCACAAAGAAAGGCCCAGGCACGTATAACTTGCCTGGTGAATTCTACCAAACTGTTAAAGAGGAATTAATACCAATTTGTCATAAACTGTTCCAAAAAATAGAAGAGAAAGAAACATTTTCCACCTCATTTAGTGAGGTCAATATTAAATGGACACCAAAACTAGACAAAGACGTAAAAGGAAAACTACAAAGTATTGTCTCTTACAATTATAGAAGCAAAATTTCTCAACAAAATACTTGTATCCTGAATCCTCCTGCAGCATACATAACTTGATAAAGTGTATCTATCAAAGACCTACAACTAACACCATACTTAAAGGTGAAAGACTGAATGCTTTCCCCTGAAAATTAGGAATAAGACAAATACATATGCTTTCACGCCTTCTATTCAACATTGTATTGGAGATTCTAGCTTGGACTATTAGGCATAAAATGATACAATATGCATCCAGAATGGAAAGAAAGAAGTAAAACTAACTCTATTTGCAGAGGACATGATCTGGTATATAGAAAAATTTAAGGATTCTATTAAAAAACTCTTAGAGCTAATAAATGAGTTCACCAACATTGCATGATTCAAGATTAATACACAAAAATCAGTTGTATCTCTCTAAATTGGCAATAAGCTATCTGTAATTAAATTAAGAAAGAAATTTTCTTTTCAACAGCATACAAATAAAACACTAAAATTAAATTGAACAAAAAAGTGCAAAATTTATACTAAGAAATCTTCAAAACATTGTTGAAGGAAATTAAAAATATAATTATATGGAAAAACATTCTGTCTGCAAAGAACAGAGGACTTACTATTGTTAAGAGGGCAATATTGTGAAATTGAGCATCAGATTAAATGCAATTCCCGTCAAAATCTCAGCTCATTTCTTTGTAGAAATTGACAAACTGACACTTAAATTTATATAGAAAGCAAAGGGCACCAAAATATCCAAACTAATCTAGAAAGGAAAAAAAAAAAAACAATTTCAAGGACTAACACTTCCTGATTTCAAGACTTACTACAAAGCTACAGTAATTGAGATGTTTGCTATAAACATAAGAGTAGATATATGAATCACAATATATACCCCAAGAAATGATGCTGGGACTATTGGATATCCAGACACAAAAATTTAATCAAAATGGATCAAAGACCTAAGTGTGAGACTTAGACCCATAAAACTCTTAAAAGAGTAAACTCTTAGGGGTAGAACTTCATGAACTAACATTTGGGAAATTGTTCTTACATATGACACGAAAATTATAAGCAACAAAAGCAAAAAATTGATAAACAGTACATTATCAAAATTAAACACTTTTGTGTTTCAAAGGGTGCTAACAAGAAAATGAAAAGACTAGTCCAAAAACTTGAGAAATATTTTCAAATCATTTGTCTGATAAGGAACTTTTATCTAGAATATAACATGTAAGAATGCTTACACGTTAGTAATAAAAAGACAACTCAATTAAAAATGGACAAAGGGTCTGAATAGACATTTCTACAGTGAATATATATAAAGAGCCAACAATTACATTAAAGTGCTCAATATCATTAGTGATCAGGGAAATGGAAATTAAAATTATGAGATACCACTTCATACTACTCGGATGGCTATAATTCAAAAGACAGTTAATAATAAGGTTTGACTAGATGTGTAGAAATTGGAAATCTCACATACTGTGGTTTTAATAAAAAATAATGCAGCCACTATCAAAAATAGCCTGACAGTTCTTTTAAATGTTAAACATAGACTTACCACATAACTTGGAAATTTCGCTGGTAGATATATTTCTTAGAAATTAAAATATATCCGCATAAACCCTTCTGCACAAATGTTCATAGCAGTATTATTTATGTTAGCCTAAAAAGTAGACACAACCCAAATGTGTAATGACTGATGAATGAATAAATAATTTGTAGTATATGCATGTTTTTGAATGGCTAAATAAGCCAGGGAAGATTTTAAAACATCCTGAAATAACATAGCTTGAGAAGAAAAATAAAATTGTTCCATTGCTCTCTAACACCCATTTCCAAACCGACATATTGCTGTTTTAAGGACCATGTCTAAAACATCCTATTGATTGGCTTCAATTCTCTTCTCAGCTCAACTTTTCTGAAACTGACAGCTTTTCCTCTATTCCATCTTGTCTTTCTAACCTCCTCCTTTCTTTTACTTCAAACATCAACCCAGGTTTGAAATCTCCACATCAACCTTGAGTCTTCCCTCCCTCTCTGTTCCTTCATTCAGTCATCTACAATGATTTACCTATTTCTTCATTTTCCTCTCCCTTCTGGCCTGACTGCCAGGACCTAATCTACTCTCACACATACAGCATGATATGAATAGCAGAAATAATGTGAAAAGTATAATTGCTTTGTAAATATGTCATGTTCAGTTGTGTAAACTAACTATATTCCATCTCAGCTATTTTTATTACATTTGAAATTCTTTGATATTTCACCTACATTTTAATAAGATATTTCTCATATAAATAGCTTTAATGTATTTTTTCATATAACTGTAATTTTTATTAGTTGATCTGTATCTACATCATGGAAAATAATCACATTTAGAGTTTAAAATATATACATATCTCAAAGTGATACTACATTTAAAATTTATAAAATCTACAGATAATTATTATCTTAGTGCTTTCTGTTGCTATAACAAATCACCAAAACTGGGTAACTTATAAAGAAAAAGAATACTGCTCACAGTTCTGGAGGCTGGAAAATCTAAGAGCATAGCGCTGGCATCTGTCAAGGGCCTTCGTACTGAGTCATAGCATAGTGAAATAGCAAGTGAGCGTGCAAGGTAGACAGAGGCACGGGAGTGGAATTGCTTTATAACAACATATTCTCGAGATATCAATAACTAACCTGCTCCCATGACAATGACATTAATCCAGTTCATGAGGGCTCTGCCCTTATGACCCTATCACCTCTTATTAGGTTCCACCTTTCAGCAGTGCTGCATTGTGAATTAAGATTCCAATAAATGAACTTTGGTGGACACATTCGAACCATAGCAATGATGAAAACATAAATTAAAATTATAAATACGTATCACGAAAAGTTGAACAATCCATCTTCTGATGCATTAATTTTTAACTTCTCAAATTGTTACCTCTCTCAGAACTGCTTGTTGTTTCCAATCTTGAAAGATTCTTAAGGGATGCCTTTTAATGTTATTTTTCCTTTTAGAAACAGAAGGATGCATCTTACAGAAAATAAATGAAACCATGAAATATTAAAGTTCATTTTGAAAAACTGAGACTCTACTGTGGATTTTATTTCTCAGTTTCATATAATTCCAGAAAAGTAAAACATATAATACCATAATTTTCAATTCATAGGTCTAGGTCTCTTTTTTAGGACAGATATTGGACTTAGTCTAAAGATTAAGAATGCCTTAATACTTCAGCAAATGTCATCAGATTAGCATTACCATGAATATTTCAGCTCAAGTTTAGTAAAACAGGGGGAGCTTAAATGGCCAAAAAGTTAAGTACATCACTCAAAGAATTGTTTTCATAGTTAAATCTTCATATATATATTTAAAGACTGTTGAGATGTAAACAAATTTAGAATACTCCTAACGTGTATAAAAATGTGAAAAATAATTTAAGTTTTTCCTGGAATGACTGAAACATAGTACATTGGATAGCTAAATCATAATTTTTTTTTTTTTTTTTGAGACAGAGTCTCACTCTGTTGCCCGGGCTAGAGTGTGTGCCGTGGCGTCAACTTAGCTCACAGCAACCTCAAACTCCTGGGCTCAAGCAACCTTCTGCCTCAGCCTCCCAAGTAGCTGGGACTACAGGCATGTGCCACCATGCCCGGCTAATTTTTTCTATATATATCATTAGTTGGCCAATTAATTTCTTTCTATTTATAGTAGAGACGGGGTCTCACTCTTGCTCAGGCTGGTTTCGAACTCCTGACCTTGAGCGATCCACCCGCCTCGGCCTCCCAGAGTGCTAGGATTACAGGCGTGAGCCACCGC